>CM042567.1:692500-990000 GCA_023630585.1 Cranoglanis bouderius
AGCTTATGATGTATGAGGGGTGAAAACTGCATGTGTTTCTCAGGGTTTTTATTTGATTTGTCAGGCCAGACTTCTCGACCTCCGGCTCTGCAACGGACTCCACAGCTTTCTGGTGTTGCTCCTCTGTATCTGCCAGGGAGCCTGAAAGTACAACAATTAAGGCTTATGAATTTCTGTACAAGGACAAATTGTTCCCAAAAAATTAGTAAGCACACACACACACACACACACACACACACACACACACACACACACACACACACACACACACACACACACTCACTCACTCACACAATAGTAGTCGTAGATTCACGAGAAGGAAAGTTTACCTTTAGTAACTCCTCCTTCTGAGTCAGGGTCTTCTTCATCTCATCGTTCTCCACCTGGAGGACCCTGTGAGTCTCCCGCTCTCGCTCACACTCCTAAAACACACATATGGGGAAAAATAAGTTTAAATTCATATCATATATATAATCATATATTATGATTTAAACTCATCATGCAGCAGAAACATGAAAAGTCCTCATATTACTAAATGAGCTGCTTAATGTAAGACTTTTCTCACTTACGTTCGTTAGCTCTTTACACTCCCTCTGAGTCTCACAGATCAGGCTCCCCATGTCCTGCACTGTGCCTTGCAGTGTCTTCACATGGTTTTCCAGGTCAGACTTCTCCACCTTCAGCTGAGCAATGGTCTGCACAGCCTTCTGGTGTTTCTGAAAGTACAACAATGAAAGTTTATTTGCTTTATTTTCTTCTACACACACTTTCAGACACTTTTATGTTCTGGTGACAGAAGAACAAAATGTCCCCCAAATTTTAGTAAACAAGTACACACGCAGTTCACAAATCAGTCATAGTTTCATGAACAGGAAAGTTTACCTTCATTAACACCTCTTTGAGCATCAGAGTCTTCTTCATCTCATTGTTCTCCATCTGGGGGATACTATGAGCCTCCTGCTCGGACAAAAGAGGTTTAAATTTGAGTGTTTAATTCTTAAACATGAATAAAGTCCTCATATTATTACTAAAGGAGCTGCTTAATGCAAGACTTTTCTCACTTACTTTCATTAGCTTGACGCACTCCTCGCGAGTATCATTTAGCATATACCCCAGGTTCTTCACTGTTCCTGTCAGTGTCTCCACCTGGTGTTCCAGGTCAGACTTCTCCACCTCCAGCTGAACAATGGTCTCCACAGCCTTCTGGTGTTTCTCCTCAGCTTCCGCCAGGAAGACCTGAAAGTACAATTAAGGCTTATTGGCTTTATTTTCTTCTACACACACTTTCAGACACTTTTAGAAACCAACTCATTACTCATGAGAATAGTCTAAAATGTAATGAAGGAAAATGTCCCCAAAATGTGAGGAAACAAGCACACACACACACACACACACACACACACACACACACACACACACACACACACACACACACACACACACACACACACACACAGTGCACAATAGCAGTGTTAGTTTCAGGAAAAGGAAAGTTTACCTTCAGTAACTCCTCCTTCTGAATCAAAGTCTTCTTTATTTCGTTGTTCTCCACCTGGAGGACCCTGTGAGCCTCCTGCTCTTGATGACACTCCTAAAACACACACATGGGGCAAAAGATGCTAAAACTCGAGTGCTTAATGTTCACATCTGCAATGGGCCACTTCTATTACTTAAGAAATCTAGCAACTTGAAAATACAATTTTAATTTTGGTTAATTTAAACTCATCATGCAGCAGAAACATGAGAAGTCCTCATATGTCGAAAGGAGCTGCTTAATGCAGTGATTTTTCTCACTTACATTAATTAGCTCGACACACTCCTTGTCAGTCTCAGTTAGCAGGTTATCCAGGTTCTGCACTGTTCCTGTCAGTGTCTCCACCTGGGCTTTCAAGTCAGATTTCTCCACCTCCAGCTGAGCAATGGTCTCCACAGCCTTCTGGTGTTTCTCCTCAGCTTCCGCCAGGGAGACCTGAAAGTACAACAATGAAAGTTTACTGGCTTTATTTTCTTCTAAAGACACTTTTAAAAAAATTTAGTAAACAGACACACACACACACACACACACACACAGTTTACAACAGTAGTCTTAGTTTCATGAAAAGGAAAGTTTACCTTCAGTAACATCTCCGTGTGCATCAGACTCTTCATCTCATCATTCTTCCTCTCACTCGCCTAAAACACACACATGGGGCAAAAGATGTTCAAACTTGATTGTTTAATGTTCACATCTGCAATTAAATGAAACTCATCATGCAGCATAAATGTGAAAAGTCATCATATTATTGCTAAAGGAGCTGCTTAATGCAAAGGCTTTTCTCACTTACATTCATTAGATCAGTAGCCCATCTTTGAGTATCATCGAGCAGGTACCCGATGTCCTGCACTGTGTCTTGCAGTGTGTTCAATTGGTTGGTCAGGCTGGCCTTCTCCGCCTCCAGCTGAGCAATGGTCTCCAGAGCATTCTGATGTTTCTCCTCAGCTACAGCCAATGAGACCTAAAAAAGTACAACAATTAAGGCTTATTGGCTTTATTTACTTCTTACAAAGCTTTCAATAGCAGTCATGATTTCATGAAAAGGAAGGCTTACCTTTAGTAACTCCTTGCTGTGCATCGGAGTCTCATTCATCTCATTGTTCTCCGTCTGGAGGACGCTGTGAGCCTCCCGCTCTCGCTCACACTCCTAAAACACACATATGGGGCAAAATAAGTTTAAATTCGAGAGCTTAATTCTTAAACATAAATCAAATCTTCATTTTTATTATTTCTAAAGACGCTGCTTAATGCAAGACTTGCTTACGTTGGTTACCTCATCACACTCCCTGGGAGTCTCAATTAGCAGGTTCCCCATGTCCTGCACTGTTCCTCTCAGTATCTCCATCTGGCTTTTCAGGAGAGACTTCTCCACCACCAGCTGAGCAATGGTCTCCACATTCTTCTGGTGTTTCTCCTGAAAGTACAATTAAGGCTTATTTGCTTTATTTTCTTCTACACACACTTTCAGACACTTTTAGAAACTGACTCATTACTCATGAGAAGAGACTAAAATGTAATGGAGGAAGAGGACAAAATGTCCCCAAAAATTGAGGAAACAAGCACACACACACACTCGCACATGCACGCGCACTCACACACACACACACTCACACACACAGTGTGCTTAATGTTCACATCTGCAATGGACCACTTCTATTATTTAAAAAATCTAGCAACTTGAAAATATATTAATTTTGGTTAATTTAAACTCATCATGCAACAGAAAGATGAAAAAGTCCTCGTATTATTAATAAAGGAGCTGCTTAATGCAAGGATTTTCTTGCTTACGTTCATTAGCTCATCACACTCCCTCTGAGTCTCAGTTAGCAGGTTCTCCATGTCCTGCATTGTGTCTCGCAGTGTCTCCACCTGGTATTTCAGGTCAGACTTCTCAACCTCCTGCTGAGCAATGGTCTCCACAGCCTTCTGGTGTTTCTCCTCAGCTTCCGCCAGGGAGACCTGAAAGACCTGAAACAACCAAGATTTATTTACTTCTACACACATTCAGACACTTTTATAGTTTGGAGGCTCACATGCCTAAAACACAGCCATGGGGCAAAAGAGGTTAAAATTCGAGTACTTAATGATCACATCTGCAAGTTGGCCCAACATCATTCTTATTATCCCATGATAATAATAATAATAATAATAATAATAATAATAATAATAATAATAATAATAAACCTGATCAGAAATAATGAACCTCATGATATAATAGATATAATACATTACATAATTATCCCTAATAGCTTCATTGCTGAGCTCGTGACAGAGATGAGATTTTAGCCTCCCATCTAATCTAATCTAATCTCACCAGCATCACTGCTCAAACTCACTGCATCAGACTCCAGTGTGCAGATATTTCCTATTCTCAATCATTCCCATCATATGGTGCTCATATTATTTTGAAGAGTACTTTTTAATCAGAGGCTTATCTCACGTACCTTGCTTTTCATGTCACAGTCACGGAGCAGTTCCTCCAGCTCCCTCACTCTGTCCTCCAGCTGAGTATTGGACACCACAAGCTTCTGAATCTTCTCCTCAGCCTCAGTCACAGCAACCTGAAATTCATCATGCAAATATTGTTGGCTTTAGGAGTTTGTAGCACTCCTGAGCACTAGCATTCAGTCCAAACATCATGTTTAGTTGCAGCTCTCTGATCTATCTAAAGGGCCACAGAGCCTACAGTACAATGTCTGACACAGAATCCTTATATTCATCAGACTTCTGATCTAATTTTAACGCATTGTTTTCCTGACAAAAACTGCAATTAATGAACTTAATGAAGGTCTGGATTGCTGTCCTTAGCCTAGTGCTGGAGTACAAACTTCATTTCCTCCTCCATAAGCACCAAACACTTCAATCCAGATATTTCAAATGTTCATATAATGGAAAACTGGATTTTTGGATTTTCACACAACCAAAGTTAGGAGCAGAACAAACTTACCGTGACCTGGTCCCGAGGAACCTCTGTGGGTCGGACCAGGGCCGGTTCTGTGGCCCGGTCACACACTGGGTCTAAACAAAAAAAAACAAAAAAAAAGTCATCAGACATCATGTATTATTTCTGTTTTGAATTCCAGACCAGCAGTATTTTCCACTTCTGATCCAGGTGAAGCTCTACAGCACAAGTATTCCCACTTTCTCACTGGCCTCCAGAATAAATCCACTTTACTGATGTTCAGTATGGACATGTCTAATGTGGGCTAAGGCTAAGAACACACTGACAGATTTTATTACACATTCATGAAGCTAAACTCCTCCATGAACCTGGACAGAAAGAGAGAGTGCTTTCACCCATCAGTGCATCTTTCAAGCAGCGCGAGCGCCGGCCAAAATAGGGCTAAAGCCTGTTAGCTTATGAAGGACTGAACAAATCTATGAAATTCATTTCTTTTAAAGGACAGAAGTAAACTTAGCACTGCATGGTTACAGCAGCACGACTGAGAAATAGTTGTACCTTCAGTTGTGTCCTCGGGGTCCGCTGTTGTTTTCTCTCCATCGCCTCGTTTAACATAACAGTAAATGCCGGCTGCCGTGGCTGCAGCTCCGGCCGTGTACAGCAGGGGGCGCAGTGGAAGATCCGCTACACCAGCGCCAAGTGCACTCAGGAACTTATTCATTTTATCTCTCGATCAGAGCAACTTCAATAATCACCTTAACTCGCCAAAGTTCAGTGAATTTCTGAAAGATCCGCGTTGTTTCTCCCCTCTTTATAGCCGAAGCTCTTCGGTGACGTCACAGAATCAGAAGCAGAAGCAGAATCGGAATCGGAATCAGAATCAGCTTCATTACACATACAAGGAGTTTGTCTTGGTGACAGGAGCTCCCAGTGCACAAATATACAAAACAGCAACAACACACAGATAATAATAATATATAAATAAATAAAAGTATATATAAAATAGAATTTTATATGTATTAAAGTAAATATAAAATATAAAAGACAGATAATAATTATATACACACACACACACACACACACACAGATTATTTATATATATATATATATATATATATATATATATATATATATATACAATTAACTGAATGGGCAATTTTAGTGGTTCATTAAATGAAAATGATAAATTATATTGTCTCAGTTTTTTTTTTTTTTAACTAATTTTGCAATAAATTTGTCTCTTTATCCATTCATTTGCACATTTATAATTGGAATAGGAAACGTTTCTTCGACATGATCTTGATTAAATACATTTATTAATCAATAAATATATAGAATATATAATGAATCTATTTATCTATTGATTTGCACAGCTCTTAATGTTGTACAGTTGGTTACTGATATAGGGAATGATGTAGTGTGTAGGGAAACGGGCGGCTCCACGTGGGTTAAATGTGGGTTATTGTGGTACAGCAGCAGGGCGATATGGAGGCTCCTGCATGGGCTGTACGGGGGCAATTATAACACCAATAATGTCTACAATGTATGTTTTGAATAATCTAACATTTAACCCTGTTTTTCAATCACTTTATTATATATAGCTCAGAAAATTAAAAAAAATATTTAAAGAGTTTGAATTCTGACGATGCCACACCCATCAGCAAAATTCTACCTCCTGTGTGTGTGTGGGAGGGGCATACACACTCTCTCTCCTGTCAATCACAGCAACACTAGCCAATTTCCATTTCCAACATTTATAACAATTGTACAGACTTTAATCTCAGGCTGTTTGGAACAGGAGGTGCTGGTGCCTGTGACGTAGTCTTGTCTCATTACTACTCAGATCCAGTTTCTCATGAAAATACGGTTCTCTGTCTAAAATACACACAAATTTAAAAAAAAAAAAGATAGAGGAAGTGATAGAGGAAGAGCAAAATAAAATGTGAAGGACAGAGGGTTCTCCAGGACCAGGGTTGGCAACAGGGACGTTTCTTGAACTTTAAGGTATGAGGGGCTCAGCCCCCAGAGGCTTCACTGTTTTATTATTATTTTTCAACCTGTCCTAAATGCCATAAAATATTTTCATATTGGTGTCTTCATGGTTTAATTATAGCAAACCCTAATGAATAAATATCAGGATTAGCTGAAGAACAACAGTGTGAAATTATCCAGTGAATTTATTGGGTTCCTCCCGTCCTCATGCTGGTTTGTGTCAGATGTTCCTACAGTCAGCTACCTGACAGGTAAGGTCTGCTAGGCCACCACTTTCCCTACACCCCTCCCACCTTCACTCAAAGTGTGTTCTTCTAACAGCCAAGTTCAAATCAGTGCCCCTGGGTTTGTCAAAATGGCTTCATAAATAAAATACTTCATTTTTTAAGGGATGTAATAAACCTTGTTGGCTGTCAGTATACTCTGCAGGCCGTCCAAGTGTAACCTTGTGTGAGAAACATTGCTAGTAGTTTTGAATACTTACATTACTAAGTACATGAATCAATCTATTTTTTTATATGTTAATGTTAAACAGATCAACAGTCTAATACCTCACTCAACCCAGCTTTTGGAAACATACGGCCTATTACCAGTACAAAGATTACTATTATGCCAGAGGGGAGTAGAGGCACTATATGAACATGAAGCTCCCAAATGCTGTATGGGTGCTGTAGTCTGGGAAGAAAAGCAGCAGAGCTCCCATGTGAAGGATCGGGCCAGCAGCTCGAGCACCATTGAGGATCGCATTCCGATCTTTATAGCGTAGCATCTTAAAGATAAATGTGCGAGGGCTGGATTTGGAGCTCACCGCTGTCAATACGATGTGCTCTTTCAATCTCCATGACCTTTTCAGCAAGAAAAGGAATCCATTTGGGGAGATGGTTCTGTATAAATCACACGGGGTCACCCTCTTCTACACCCTCTCTAAGCCACACTAAACAAATATTAGACTGATGGCTTTTGTCTTCTATTCTCGCCATCAGTAACTCCTCCTTGTGAATCAGAGTCTCCTTCATCTCATTGTTTTCTGCTTTGTGGATGCTGTGAGCCTGCTGTTTGTTTTTAAAGCTTTACATGGACTTGCTCTCTGGTACATATCCGATCTCCTTAACCGTATACTGCCGCAAGATCTCTTCGATCATCCAGTCAACTACTCCTTTCAGTCCCTCGTTCACGTTCTAAAACCAAAGGTGTTCTCAGTAGCTGCTCCTAGGCTCTAGAATAGTCTCCCTTTTCATATTAGGTCTTCCCCCTCTATTGCCATGTTCAAATCTCCTCTGAAGACCAACTTTTATTCGTTATCTTTTAAGTCGGTCTGAGGGTGTAGAATTTTCATTTGTCCATCAGTATTTGATACTAGTAAATGTTTGTTTTAAATCTGTTTTATACTACTTGTAGAGCACTTTGGTTTCAACTTCTGTTGTTTTGAAATGTGTTTTATAAATAAATAAACTAAACTAAACTTACTGTCATTATTTACTTACTGACTTTATTTACTTAATGACCTTACTTTACTTATTTACCTGCTGACTTTACTTCACTCACTTGTCTTTATTTATGTACTGACCTTTTCTTTGCCTACTTTACTTACTGATTTTATTTAGTTACTAACTTCATGTACTGACTTTAAATAATAATTTAATTTACTTATTGACTTTATTTACTTACTTACTCTATTTAGATACTGACTTAATGGCTTAATTTACTTAGTGACTACTTAATGACTTACTTCACTTATTGACCTTTTTTAATTTACTTACTGACCTTACTTGCTTTGCGTAATGGCTTATTTCACTTACAGACTATTGTTCACTACTGACTATTTATGATTATTTTTACCGACTTTATTGACATTCTGACATTCTGTCACAGTATGAATGTCCTTTATGGATGCAGTGACTTGATGCGAATGGAAAATGCTGGAATGATCGCCTCTCTGTCTTTTCTGAAAGAAATGACTTAAAACACACTCCACAGTATAAATTTTTATTGCTACTTGGCTGAAAAAGTAATTAAAAATACAGCTTTTCTGCTCCAAACTAGTCATAGCAGCATCTCAAATGAAATAATGAACCATCACCCACCCTCGAAATCCGAAGAGGTTTAAAGTCTAGCTGACAAACAGCAAAAGTGCTCGCGTTAATCCTTCTCTTAAATCAACAGAACAACAATATTTCCTTTAGAACTCATTGCATTAAATATAGAACATAAACTATTCAGCAGATTTCTGCATGCTTAAAAAAACCCCAAAACAAAACATAAAAATATCATATACATTAGGCTTTGGATATTTAAAACAATTCTTATAAACAGATAGGTTGTTTTGTACAAAGTAACTGGTCCATATATATTTATATTTTTAATTATATGTAGTTATTGATATAGGGCATGCTTCTGACATTTAATACATTTATAATTTGTGTCAAATAAAACATTTCGATGGGGTGACAAAGTACTGCAAATTCTTGATTTTGTACTGAAAGACCAATAAATCTGCATGAATCAATGACGTATAAAAATAAACCTCAGCTTCTTGGCATTGAGAGAAAATATAAGTGTCTCTAGAAAAAAAAAAAGGATAATGTACAGAAATAATAGTGAGATGGAACTTTGGTCAGACAAACTAACATCTTTCAAAATCGCTGTCTGTCCACAAAACACCTTCATTTGGAAAACTGTCTTCCTACAGAAGATGAAATAAAATATACATTCAAGGTAAAACTTAAAAAAAACCAAAAAAACAACAGTACACATAATACATCAGCAATATTACCATCTTGTGTTTGAATATTGTGTATAGTGAATTACTTACAGGCAGGCAAATAAAATAAAAATAAAATAAAGCATATTGAATCATCAAGGTTGAATAAAATACTTCTGAAGTTAACACGGTTTGCAAATGAGACGATCGTAGCAACATGATCAAACTGTAGACTTTTTACTCCCGATCACGGCTCCTGTTTTTCTTTTTATTTACTTTGCACATTAATAATAGTAATATATTAATCAGTGGTCATGTATTCTCCCTACAGATTTGTTCGGTTAAAAAAAAAATCAGTTCAGCTCTGTTTTTAAAAAATATGAAATTTATAATATTAAAATGATAAAATTAGCCCATCACTAAACTAAACTCGACCAAAACTCACTTTAAAAAACAGCTCTTTTGGCACAACATGAGCAGATTTGGGTTTGTATGAAAAAGTGACAAGTGAAGCCATGAACCAGTTAAAAAAAATCAAGTTGGCCATGGTGCTAGTATCAGCGCACTAACTAGCTGAACTCACCCTCTAGATTAGACTTACTGTGCGTTCAAGTCCTCCTGGGAAGTTCGTATTTACGTGTTGGAAAGTCATAATTACGACATCAGGTGCGTTCAAGTCACAGAGCAAAGATGGCCTTCTCTTAATTAACTACAAAAAATACAGCAAGGTTTTTTAAACTCTGCTTCTAGAAAATAAAGAGAACAAAGAATGCACATCAGATGTGATCTGCTTTTTTAAAAAATGTTTTTAATCAATTTATGAAGCCGCTGTAAACTTTATCGTTACGTATTATTTCGTAATTGTACAACGCTATCGTATTTTGTGACGGAAATTAGCTCGTTTTATTGTAATTAAAAACGTCTGACATTAATTTGCTGCATACACCAAACACGTAATAACTGAAATCAGCTTCTGAGACGAGTAAACATTCAATTTCAACAAATTTACCGTCAACTACAGACGTTGCATCCATTGATTCCACCATGTTTTCTTACTGACACGCCCCCGACTCGGAAACTCTGAGCTCAAAGAAAATCCATAGTTTCCCCACTCGTAATTACGTCTTTGTGGCGGCGTTCATGTGCGTTCAACTCGTAAATACGATCTTTCCGACATGACTTGAACGCACCATTATTATTCACAGTAATGCAATAAAATAAAATGAAATAAGTATTGGTAAGGAGGAAGTTGTTTGTCTTCGCTGTAGCTTTGGAAGCAGAAAATCAAGAGAGTTTGTGCGACTTGACGGTGCGATGTCACATCACATACAGCTGAAAACAGACACGTTATCTTTAGTTAAATTGTAAATTTGGAATTTTGGAAATATTTTTGATTTGACATGTCGTAAATCTACTCATAATCACTCATTGACTCTAACAAGACTCATTATTCACCACCACTTTGTCCTCCATATTTGTTTTTTCTTGCTCAAGCTCAATTTGGTACCTGATTGGTTTAGTCACTCTGCAATTTTCTGGGGTAAGACAAACTTTTTTCCATCTTCGGAAGTTCCGCTGTGGCATAAAAAACGTTGCCGGCACTTTTTAAAAGTGACCACTTACATGTAAAACATGAACTGGTTGAGAAAAAAACACCAATTGCTTGTGAAAGCAGCCCAAAAGAAGTTTTTGTGTGTGTTGGCACGAAGAATGACGAATAATCCTAGCCCATACAAATTTGTCTATAAATCGTAATACATCTTAAAAATGAAAAGACAAAAAAACTTAACATTTTAAGTGCATTTTTCTAACTTTTCCTAACCGTTCTGATTGTCCTGTGTTTTGTTTGTTAAATCTGACCCACATCCCAAAAAGCAACTTGAATGAATGCAATTCATAGTCTGAAAATCAATAATTCAGGATTTTTTTTATTGGATGTTTTACTGAGCAAAGTGATTAGTGAATAAATGGCCACTGAGTAAGAAGCAAGAAGTTAAAGACGGAGTCTTGACCTCCAGATGACTCCGGTATGGGTTTTTAAATTTTTTTTGAGAAACAGTGGAATGTCACGTTCAGCAGAGATGCCAACATCGCTAACAAGGCTAATACACCCCACTTCTTTACTATTGGCTCATAAGTCTGAGGTTCACAAATTCACGTGCCAGATTCACCTATATACATTCAACATGAAGTGAAAGTAACTGCTATCAAAAACAAACGGTCATTTACATCCCGCGTCCTTTCCCTTTCAGTGAAGTGGCTTTTCTGTCAGGTGAATTTTATTCACGTTTAGGCCGCTGATTTATCTGAAAAAGCAAAGAAACATAGTTTTCTGGAGTCTCCCATATCTCTGTAGCAAGGGCTCAAAAATAGCAGATGCTGCAGCTAATGCATAAATGTTGGCACCTCTGCGTTGGCAGTTAAAAGGGATAAAATCCCTCAGGTGACACAATGCCAGCAAGGAAGTCTTATGTCTTCCCTGTTATTAGTCTCCAATACTTTCTTTCTCCTGCATTTCTTTCCACTAAGGATTAAGTGCTTTAAGTGATAAAATAATGCTAAATAAAATAAAAACACCATATTTGGTTACTTCCTCAGACCCAAAGCCCCACCTATGTGCATGTCGTATTCAACAAATTTGTTACGGTGTCTTAAGTTTTCCCTATTAGAGAATTCTTAAAGGTCAGATGTGATCTCTTACAAGAATAAACAGAAATCTGTAGAGTCTAGTGAGAACGTTTGACTGAGAAAGTTGGTGGGAACGTAACGAGAAACAAACAACTTTCTAAGCCAATCCATCACCTCATGAAGGCGGACCTCAGCGTAAAGACAGAGACTGACAACGGTAACCTCATGGTTATAACTAATTATGAGGACAGATGGTTTTGTTTTTTATTTCTTACCTCAGACTCAGATGTATTGCATATTCAGCACTGTAATATATAAACTATGACATATTAACCTCATTAAAATTGTGAGCCTTGTTACAGCCCTGGGTACCAAGGATGTATACCAGGAAGGCTGAAATGTCGCCAAATAAGACGTGGAAATGGTTCAGTTAAACATCCATTCTGAAGACATTACTCCTCCAGGAAATTTGGAGAGGTTGTGTGGGTGTGGCCTCGTTTGCACTCAAGTTTTTGAAAGACTGTCTCCAATCATGTATTCTCATCAGCGATCACATCTGATCCTTGAGAAACCCTAGTGTTGACCAGAAATCTCCAAAATCGTGTATAACTCAAGATATAACAAATAAGTGCATGTTACATTCACACAAAGCTTAATCACATCATGAAGGCATCCTCTGCATTCATTCATCTTCATTTTTAACTAAAAAAAACCCATATCAAGGTATGGGGCAAGAATATAATGTACTTTTTTCGTAATTAATTAGCTTAGCGGTTCAGATATAGGATGAAAAATACCCCATTCATGCTCTATCAGTACCAGTGTTACTTTGCAGCACTTTTAGTGCAAAGACCAAGTATGTACAGTATTTAAGCCTCAAAAGCTTTAGGCATGAGTGCTTTGATAATTCAGTCTCTAATGGCACGCTTCAAGTACTCCTAATAACTCACAATTAAGTCGTGATTTCAGCCAGTTGCGTTTAATAACTGTCTCTTTCTGATTGGCCGAGATTGCAACTGCAACTCAGATGCATCATGAAATGATATGAGATATCAAGTTTGGTCTAGTTCCTCCTCTCAGTCACAGTTTTGGTGAGAACCACCACTATTACCGATGTCCACCACAACAGGATGTGGTGTGCGGTGCATATTTTGTGCAGAAGGTTCCAGAAAGGCTGGAGGAAGCCAAACAGTGTGTGCCATCCTTCCCATGGCTTTAGAAGTTTGTTCTGCAATTTGCACTCCACCACACATGATGAAGAAAGCTGAGCTTTCCCAATCATACTTCAGCTTTTTACTTCAACTAAAAATGATCGAATAGATTGTTTTAGGCAGGGAAAAAAAATGGGCATTTCTGGGTAACAGTGAAAGTGCACCAGACCAATGGAGGTGCTGGCAGGCCAGAACCATCTGCAGTAGGCACTTTTCTTACCTTTTGGTCATGGTTTAAGCCCAAAGAACCTTTCTACCAAATTATATTGTAAAGCGCTATGTAGCTCATTAGTTATGCAAGGTTGTATATGAGGTATTTTAGTTCACATTGTGGTTTTTGCTAGACAGCCATCTTTCAAGATTTTGTTTTACTATTCTTGAAATTTGTGCCCTTTGTCAAAATTTTTCGCTCCTTAGATTTACCAGAGACCGCTCCAGGTAAGTGGGATGTCACCACGTAAGCACATGCAGGTCTTCACATAATGATAGAGCTGAATAAGAACTGGAAAAAAAATCTCAGCAAAATGAACCACATCCGCCTCCACAATATGGCACTAAGTCATCTCGAGTAGTACCCACTACAGAGCAGTGTCATAGACCTCCTGTTGAAAGGTAGCAGGAGGGAGACCAGGGTGAGGGTGATCCCAGTTTGAATCTCTGCTTGTGGGAGGCGTTAAGGGTGGCGGAGGACCAGAAACCACAGGACTTTGGCCCCTCAGCTGCTCCCGAACATCTTGTTCAAGACTGGGAGGTATGATTAACTGATCCTCGGGATCTTGTTGGGCAGGTGCTGCAAAGTAACCAGACTTCTTCTTCGGTGCTTCGAGTGCTACCTCAATGATGTTATGACTGTCCTCAGGTGCCACAACAGAACCATTAGAGAGCTTCTTCCCAAACAGACTGGACGTAGAGGGAGATTTCTTGAGGTCCGAGATCTCTCGGCCACAAACAGCAAGAAGGCAGCCATTAGCGGTTGACACCACCACACTGTTCTGACGGCGCATCTTGCTGTTGATGTAGTCGGAGCCACGGAGATCCAGATCCTTGGGGCTTTCCGGACGCCCAGAGCGAAGCTGGAAAGCACAGCAGTGGATGTCCACCTCGACTTCCAACTTACTCCCATTAGAAATGACACCCTCCAGTGGAGCCTCATCATCGCTGTCTAGACCATTGTCAGACTGGTTGCTGGAAAATGTTGCGGCGGATGGTTGGCGCTGGAACAGAGCAGGATGAGTTCCAGCGCCGAGAATTCCAGGACCTCCAGTGTGGCAAAACGTGGCAGCTGGGTGCAAGCTGCAGCGGCGCTCGTGCCGTGCATTTGGGCCCGAAGAAGTGTGTTCATCAGATGCCGTGGATCCAGCCTCACTTCCCACCTCAGACGCAGATGTCTCGCTGTTGAATTCTGAGGCAATGCCACTACTTGACGAAGGAGTGGCTGGGTCAAGAGGTGGCACGGATATGGGAATGGGGTTGGGTACGGGGGGTCCTCGGACCTCTGTGGAGAACGGAGGCTCGCAGGTACAACTGTCCTCACCGATGCGCAGCGCTACAACTACTGCCCCGACATTGTCCTTGCACCCATAACTCTGGGCAAGCGTGCAGAGCTTTTTGGCAGCAGCTCGAGGGTCTCGGACAGCCAGCACAGTTGTCACCGCCTCTTGGTAAGACAGATGTTGGAAAAGTGCCCTGTTGCCCAAGATCAGGAACTCATCCTGAGCACAAAGAGGTTCAGTTCGTACCCAGGGCTTAGGAAGGACCCAGGGGAACAGATAGGAGCATCCCAACAGGCGAGAGCAGCATGTAACACCACTCACCTTGTTATCCTACAGCACAAAGGGTCAAAAATCTTTTCAGTCAATACAGTCATGTGTAAACATCACAGTAGGATGAAACTACTTAGAAGGTGATCACAGTGTGAACCATTAAAAATTATTTATCTAGAACAGGGGTTCTCAAACTAGGTACCTTATTTAAGGTTATTTAATTTATAAATGGGGTCGTGAGCAAAACTTACCATATCCTTTTTTGTTTTATTCCTTTATTTATTTATTTATTGCTAATTAATGTTGGTCTAATTATGAAGACTGATTTTCTGTGCTACTATTTTGAAATGTTACTTGCAGACACATCCAATAACGCCACATTGAGCTCATGCTGCATTAGTGTAGGAGTTAAATGAACAATAAAAATGAACAAATTTCTCAGTCCATCTACCTTACCTTAGTTCCTCGAAAACATCGAGTGATTCTAACTCAATAAGCCACGAAAATGAACATGAGAAAAATGCAGACACATTTATATATGCATTTGCAAGACTGAAGGTAAATAACAAGGAGGCTTGTTGGGTTGGGGGTCACAGAATGTACATTTGGGATTATTTGACCAAAATGTTTGGGAACCCCTGATCATTAAAAATGAAAAATGGAACATCTCTACACTTTTAGCCACATTATAAACACTTATGAAATACCCCAAGTTCTCCTGCCCTTCATCCAAAATAACACCAAGATTAGCTAAGTTAGGAGGTTATTTAAATGCAAGAAAACTAGCTCATATTTGTCAGAGATCAACACATTGATACAAGTTGGATTTCAGTCTTAATTTGTATTTTCTTTTTTGGGGCTGTTTTTAGCTTAGCACTCAAGATCTGTGGCTAAAACTTCTCCACAACATCAAATCAGTTTTATACAGAGGTACTGAGTAAGTTTCTGTTTTATATACAAAAGCCAAGTGTTAGCTAGCATGTAGCTAGTAAAATCTACCTCAGTGATAATTGCCTTGGCTGTTTTGACCCTCTCCATCTCCTCAGCACTCTGCTCCAGGCTAAGGACTTTGGACAGGGCCAGCGGTTGGCCTTCACGGCACAGCACAGCCTGGCAGGTTCCTACATTGGCCACGGTCAGGCTGAAGTAGCTGCTCGACTCAGAGGACTCGTGGTGAATGTAGCAGAGGAGAGCCGATGCCCCGAGCTTCTGCCCAGCCATCCCCAGCTTTCTACAAAGGACACGGTGTAGAAAATGAGGCACTGAGAATATATTTACCTTCAATTAAGTCTAAATGACTCTTGGATGCATTAGTTAGCTTCCATTTTGGGGTGTAGCATCTCTTGAATGTTATTGGCTATCGTGGAAATCAGTCAAGCTCTTGACACATTCCTTCCCTAACTTTCCGTTTAAAAAAATGTGAACTCACAACTCTCAGATCATATTTTAGAACGCATTCTGACAATTTTACATAACAGAAAAGGGGGCGGGGCTTATTCTCAGTGATTGGCATTGGTGCTGTAATGCTTTAATAAGTAATGTTACAAGAGCAACGAAAGAAAAAAATTTGTGAAACTGAGTGGATGAGATATTCACATGTTTGAGTAGCTTAAGTTTTAAAGGAGATTTCAAACAGATGCAGAAATATGGAGAGTCTAACAAGGGGTAGAGCTAAATGCAAAAAAAAGACACGTTTTCCTGTATTTTACTGTTCTTGTTAATACACCATGACAAATTCCTCGTACATGTAAACACACAGTACTTGGCAATAAAGGCTATTCTGATTCTGATTCTGATAATTAAAATAATTAAACACCGAGGTATATATAACAGGAACAATATGTGGCGGAGCTACATAGACCTCCCTCCAGCCTAAGCATCAGAGGTAAGAATCCATGATATCTCTTTAGATTGACCACGTTTAAATTGTCTGTCTTGGGTGGGTTACTATATCTTATCATGTAATTTATTGGCCCTAGTTTTTTTTATTTCCGCAGGTCCCTCCCACTTGGGTGCTAGCTTTGCAGAGAATTTGGTGGTGGCACTAGAAAGGGGGTGTGACTAGAGCCAGACTAGATCTCCAGGTTGAAACTGCACATCTTTCCTCCTGACATTATAATATCTAATTTGTCTCGCCCGATGCAACCCCATCCTGTGCTTAACCTCCTCAGTCATTTCCTTTTGTTTTTCTACCACCAGATAGGTGGCTTGGTCTGGCATTGGGGGTCAATGTATTAATCACTCCAGTGGTCCTTTGAGGGGTCTGCCAGTCATGAGCTCTGCTGGTGTTCTCCCTGCTGTCTCATGCTGGGCTGTGTTGATGGCAAACCTGAACTCAGGGATCCACTGGTCCCAGGTGTCATACTGGTCTCCCACGTATGAAGAAATCATGACCTTCAGGGTTCTGTTGACCCTTTCATTCAGGTTGGTCTGCAGGTGGTAGCTTGTGGAGAGTTTTTGTATTACCTCCCCCTTTTTGCAAAGTTCCATCAGTAGCAATGACGTAAACTGGGGCCCGTGATCAGAGACCAGGTATTTGGGAACTCCCCATCGGGCAAAAATCTCTTCCCTGAGAACTTTCAGGATCTTATGGGTCTTGCTGTCTTGTAGAGGAAACAGTGAAGAAGTCCATGATTACCAGCAGGTAAGTCTTTCGCCTTTTGCTGGTGGTGAAAGGTCCCATGAGGTCGATTCCTAAGGTGTGCCCAGCCTCTGGCACCTCAGTGGACTGCATGAATCCAGAAGGCTTGGTATCCTCATGTTTGTACTTCTGGCAGGTAGTACACAGCTTCCCTGGACGTCTTTTCGCACTGTCGGCCACCAAGCTCCCTCCAGCACACGTAGCAAGGTCTTAAGCTGTCCGAGATGGCACCCTAGTGAGCTGGAGTGGAAATAGTGTAGGAAGCTCGGGATCAATGATAGTGGCACTATGAGTTGGCATTTTTCTCCTTGATCTTTTAGTGGGAGCTTCCTATACAGTATGCCTTGCTGATTCAGTGAGTAGGTGTTCTTGGATTTTTCTGTGTGGCCTTTAATTGTTTCACTGTGTCATCTCTGTTCTGAGCTTGGGTGATTTCAGCCATGGAATGGGGTAGGTCAGTTTGGTGGTGGTGGACCACATTCAAGCAGGGAGCCGCATCCATGGAGGGAGGTTTGAAGGCCCTTGACAAGGCATCCAGTCTGGTGTTGAGACAACTCTTCCTGTAGTGCACTGTAAAGTTGAATGGTTATAGCCGCAGGGTCCACCTTGTCAGGCGTGAGGAGGTCTTTGGGCAGTTGAACACCCAAGCAAGCGCTGCATGGTCGGTAAAGACCTCAAACTCCAGTCCTTCCAAGGAATGCCTTCACTTTTCTACAGCCCACACCACAGCCAGACACTCCATTCTCTGAGGTAGAGTAATTCAGCTCAGCCCCTTTTAATGTCCTTGACGCATATGCAATAACCTTCTTGCACTCCTCAGATTGCTGGGTCAAGACGGCTCCTAGTCCCTGCTCACTGGCATGGGTGTGGACTTGGAAAGGCAGAGAAAGGTCGGGATGTGCGAGTCCTCTCAATACTGTGCTGAGAGTTCCCATGAGCTCGGCGTTTGGTAAGGGCAGAATGTCGAGGAAGTTCTTGCACTACTCTATGAAGTTGAGGATGTCTGATGTCTTGGCAGAGTCATAGAAGGAAGGGAATGAAGGGAATGAACATATAGAAGGTCTCGCACAGAATGAGGAAGCACCAGACAAGACGTGAGAAGGTATGGTGGTGGGTGCCTGAGTATGTATGGGTTGGCTTACTGTGTACTGTGTACTGTATAGTTGTGGGATGTGTAACACAGACTTGGGAGCTACCAGGCTGGGATCTGGGAAGGTGTATAGAGGGATTGAGGGGTAGTTGAGGAAAGAGTATGTAATCTGTCAATGGTAGGTGTACTAGTTTGTCTAACATTCTTCATTTGATTTTCCCACTTAGCATCCCTCCAAAAAAGCAATCTACTACCGCCCTTCTAAAACCAAGTTTTTCCAAGGATTGCTATGATCTGCATCTAGAGTTTCAATGAGTTTTTAGGGCCAGTAAATCACCTTTCATTTGTTCAAACTCTGCATTGATTGCATGTTGCACACATCAGTAGCAGGTACCTCAGCATTAACATCATCATCATCATCATCATCAGAGATGTACAAAGAATGGAGCATAGATGTAATTTCGGCCGCGGGATTACACCTAGCCACAAACGGGCCTGCATTAAAATCCACAGCCTGATCTAGCATGTTACCCTCAGTAGTACAATCACCAGTGTTAACGACATCATTAGGGACCTCCCTTTTTTTGTCTTTTATATAAAATATTAATAGTGCACTGAAAGAGCCCCCAACTCACCCCATCGAGGCCCTGGTTACAATCAAGATCTGGGCTCTGACAGTGTATAGAATAAAAGCACACCAAAAGCCACAAATAACATTCAGTAAGTCTGTTGTGTATTATACAAATGAAAGCCACTAAATATATACAATAAACCCACACCCACAGTCTCTCTTGCAGTGAAAAAGTATTTTTTTTAAATATATACAATGAAGTAAAGTCTTTTGGATCGTTCTCACGTGTGGTTTTTATTGTCATTCCTCTACAGTGGGTATAGAAAAGAATCACCCCCCTTTAAAATAATCACATTTTGTTGCTTTTCAGCCTGAAGACGGACACAGTTTTTGTTTTATCCAGCTGTATTTACTCAGTGCAACTTATAACATCCAACTGAAAGATATAACACCAACATGTCAGAATTTTTTTTTTAAATTTAAAATAACAGAATCACTGAGTTGGAAAAAGGATCACTCCCTTGTGTCAGTATTTTTGTTGAACCACCTTTTGCTTTAATTACAGCCTTTAGTTTGTTGGGATATGTCTCTACTAACTTTGCACATCTAGACTTTGCAATATTTGCCCACTCTTCTTTGCAGAACTGCTGAAGTTCAGTTAAATTTTATGGTGACGGTTTGCGGACTGCAGTCTTCAAGTCATTCCACAGATTTTCAATGGGGTTTAAGTCTGGGCTCTGACTAGGCCATGCAAGGACATTCACCTTTTTCTCCTTCAACCATTGTCTGGGCAGTTTTGCTGTGTGCTTCTTCCCATTGACAACTTTCTGGCAGAGGGCAGCAGATTTTCCTCAAGAACTTGACGGTATTTTGCTCCATCCATTTTCCTTCTATCCTGACAAGTGCTCCAGTCCCTGCTGCAGAGAAACACCCCCATAACAGGATATTACCACCTCCATGCTTTACTGTAGGAATGGTGTTATTTGGATGGTGAGCTGTATTGGATTTCTGCCAGACATATCGTTTGGTGTTGAGGCCAAATAATTCAATTTTACTCTCATCTGACCATAACACCTTTTTCCATGTGGCCTCAGAATCTTCAAGGTGCGTTTTGGCAAAACTCAGTCGTGACTGCATGTGGCCTTTCTTGAGGATTGGCTTTTTTCTTGCAATCCTCCCATACAAGCCACATTTGAGGAGAATTTGTGATATTGTTGTCACATGCACACAATGACCACTCTTTGTCATAAATTCCTGTAACTGCTTCAGAGTTGCTGTAGGCCTCTTGGTAGCCTCTCTGACCAGTTTCCACCTGGCTCTTTCATCCAGTTAGGAGTGACGTCCTGAACCAGGGAGGGTCTGTGTTGTACCAAATACCTTCCACTTCTTAATAATAGACTTCACTGTGCTTCTAGGCATTGAAAAATCCTTTGAAATGTTTTTGTATCCATCTCCTGACTTCTGCCTGTCCACAACTTTATCCCAGAGATCTTTTGACAGTGCCTTGCACCCATAGTTGATTGTTTGCTTCAGTTGCACTACCATGGACTGAAATGCTTCAGGAAAGCTCTTTTCATGCTGAGCTAATCAGAATGACCACAGCTGATCACAGTTGAAAGTCAAATGGCTTTGTGTGCCATTGAGAAGGTGATTAGCTACACCTTATTGAGTTTACAAGGGGGGTGATCCTTTTTCCAACTCAGTGATCCTGTTTTTGTTTTTGTTTTTTTTCTGACATGTTGGTGTTATATCTTTCACTTGGATGTTATAAGTTGCAATGAGTAAATACAGCTAGATAAAACAAAAACTGTGTCTGTCTTCATTTCGGGCTGCAAAGGGGGGTGATTCTTTTCTATATCCACTGTATATAGCCTGTATACATTGGAACAAAATGTTTCTCCAGGACCATGATGCTACACATAACAGTGTGCAAGACTACATAAAGTGCAAATACACAACATTGTGAAATGGACAGTAAATACACAGAACAATAAATATGATGAAGCTCAAATTTTTGTATGTAAAGAACATCTCTAGGGATTGTGTTTCGTGCACGGTGTGTGCTGATTATTTTTGGATACTGTGATCATATAAATCGGCTTTGAGTGTGTATGATGGACAGAAATTAATATTGTGTAGTAATGTAATGTGTAGTATTTCTAAATTTGTACAGTGTCTACCTGGGTTTAAGTGATGCATCAGAAATATGACCCATTCAGCATGACCATATATGGAGAAAATTACTGTATAGACTTAATATTTATATTACTTGCTTACAGACGATACAGAATTGTAGAAATGTGTAGAAATGTACCCTGTGTGGTTTTATGGGATACACCAGAAATTGTGTTTAATCTTTAACTTTTAATCCTATCTCATATGAAGAAAAAAAGCTGTGTATTAGAATATAAAATAAACATGCCCCACCCAATATTACCAAATATGGCGATAACTAAAAAAATTAAATATCAGATGTTTTAATTTATAATTTATAATTTTTATATTTGACCTATAATTAAGAGTTGCAAGTGTACCTGTGTGAGGTGAGGAACGTGTTGCACATGTACACGCTGTCCACGCTGCTGTGCTGGAGCTCTTCAGCCAGCACATCTCCCATGGTGCACTGCAGCAACCGCGGCACTTCCTCATTCCGGTCGCCATCGAAAATCCCGTAAACTGCTTCCATGCTGTCCCCGAATCTATCCATGGCCAGCACGGACACACATAACCTGCACAGACAAAAATCTCAGACCAAAACAACCTCAAAACAACAAACACTGTGTGACGTGCTATTATAGGAAAATAATCAACGACGGGGTGGTGTTAACTGGTGCAGCAGAGTTAGTGTTATTACATCCCAAACTGTTTTATTCCTCTTACACTACAGCAATTTACCAATGAGTACAATTATTTATTTAGTAAAGAGCAACATGTCATACTTTTTATCCGTTTATTGTTATATAAACATGAAACAAGTTCCTGTTCTGCTATAAACAGTCGTCCCTTCATCAGCCATTTTGTTTCCCCACCGTCAAACATGGAGGTGGGAACATTATGCTTTGGGGGTGTTTTTCTGCTAAGGGGACAGGACAACAGCACCACATCAAAGGGACGATGGACAGGGCCATGTACCGTCAAATCTTGGGTGAGAACCTCCTTCCCTCAGACAGGGCATTGAAAATGACCTTAATGACTTGGAGAGGATCTGCAAAGAGGAGTGGGACAAAATCCCTCCTGAGATGTGTGCAAACCTGGTGGCCAACTACAAGAAACGTCTGACCTCTGTGATTGCCAACAGGGGTTTTGCCACCAAGTACTAAGTCGAAGGGGTCAAATACTTATTTCCCTCATTAAAATGCAAATCAATTTATAACTTTTTTGAAATGTGTTTTTCTGGATTTTTTTGTTGTTATTCTGTCTCTCACTGTTAAAATACACCTACCATTAAAATTATAGACTGATCATTTCTTTGTCAGTGGGCAAACGTACAAAATCAGCAGGGGATCAAATACTTTTTTCCCCCACTGTGTGTGTGTATATATATATATATATATATATATATATATATATATATATATATATATATATATATATATATATATATATATACATACATATATATATATATATATATATATATATATATATATATATATATATATATATATATATATATATAAAACTTAATCAACACCTCATAACCAATCAGAATTAAGAATTCAGCAGTACTGTGGTGTATACTGAGCAGACAGAGAAAAAGACAGATATCTGACACTGATAGTAGAGACAGAGTGAAGGTTGAAAAATGTTCTTTACATCCACAGGGCATCACAACCTTACATCAAGGTGACTCCGAGCACCTGCAGGAAACACACTGCCAGCATGCTGAGAGATTAACGCTGATCATTTGTAGAAATGTGCTCACTTGTTCCTCTGGCCGCTCATCTCGGCGTAGCCGTGATCCCAAAGTACACACGAGCCCTGCGAGTCCGCCGCGGTCAGAGACGGCTTCTGGTCCAGCTTCAAAGTAGTTATATGACTGATAGAAAGACATTCAGTATAAAGTGAAATCAGAGTCAACAGAATCTGAACCTGAATTTATAATGCCTGAATTCAGAACCAGTATAATCAAATATCTTAAGATTTTTCTTAAGAACAGTTACATGACAAAAAAAGAGATTCATACAACAATAAACCATCATTTAAATAATTAGATGAATTAAAACATTACAGCTGTAAACATTATAGTTGTGTGCCAGGATGATTTTATAGTTTGTCAGACATGAAGATAAAGAGAACCGGTGTGACTGCTCTTTAATAATTAAGCCTGTTTTCACACCAAGTTTTTTTTTATTTTTATAGAAATTTTATTTGATTAAAAAAAGTGTCTCATGCATCTCATCACTCTTAGCAGTCCTAGCTAGTATCGACTAACTAACTAGCCTAGCTTGATTTCTAGATTAGATGTATTAGTTGTAGTGATGTCTTTCAGTTTCACTTTGCTTCTCTCACCCCTCAACTTGCAACCTGATTGGTAAAAAGGTCAAAGGTTAAAGTTCACCTACGTGAATTCATTTGTTTCTTGTGTTTGTAAACAACAACCAAAAAAAAGCCACATACGTTTATATGTTTATATTGTATGACATGGGAATGAGTTATTTCATCATGAACCTAAGACGTGGTCTAAATCAGAACACCAACCATGAATTATGTAATAAATCTAATAAATGAGAATGATTTAGCTAGTACATAGCCGTTAAGTCCTTTATATGGACAGTGTAAATGAGACAAAACTATCTGGAATATCAATATTTCCCTCATTTCATCAGATGTGTGAGGAAACTGACCAAGAAAAGACTCACGGTTTTCACGGTTGCACTTGTTATTACACTTATTACAGCAGCAAACGCTAACAACGTTGCTACGGCTGTCAGGAAAGTGAAGAGTACAACAAAAGCGATTCACTTGTGTGGAATTTTCTTTTAAATACAGGAAAACGTCTGTATTTGAACGCACCACAGTTCACCAAAACTTTGTTTCCTGTCACGCGCTTGTACTATATTGCGTATCCTGTGCTCTCCACGCCGGTGTGACGACTCACCTGAACAGGTTGAGGGTTTTGTGTTCCAGCATCAGGCTGCTGTTCCCGCTCAGGTCGAGTTCCTGCAGCGTGGCCGGGACAGAATCAGGCAGCAGGATCTCGGTGAGCTCATTACAGCTCACATCCACCAGCTACACACACACACACACACACACACACACACACACACACACACACACACACACAGAGCACGTACACACAACAATACATGTATGTAAAATATATGCAGATACTTGATTTTGGATTTCTTTATATAGACTCACCGTCCACTTTATTAGGAACACCTGTACAACTGTATATTCATGCAGGTATCGAATCAGCCAATCGTGTGGCAGCAGCACAGTGCATACAATCATGCAGATACAGGTCAAGAGCGTCAGTTAATGCTCACATCAAACATCAGAATGAAGAAAAAGTCTAATCTCTGTGGCTTTAACCGTGACATGGTTGTTGGTGCCAGATGGACTGTTTTGAGTATTTCAGAAACTGGAAATCTCCTGGGATTTTCACAAACACTGTTGTATTATTAAACACAACAGTGTTTAATAATATTCATTTCTTTATTTATTTATTTTGGTAATTTATTCATCAACAATAAATTTATTAACAATTATTATTAGTAGTAGTAGTAGTAATAGTAGTAGTAGTAGTCGTATTGTTCTTGTTTAAAAAATTGTTGTTGTTGCTGTTGTAAATAAACAAACAAACCAGCTAGTTAATTAATTATTAATGAATTAATTAATACCTCATTAATAATGAATGAATGAATTAATACTGCATGTAATAAGTAATATTCTGTTGGCTTTAACCTATGGAGATGTATTTCCCCATGTATATAATAATGTATAACCATCACACTGGTTTCAAAATTATTGGCACCCCACTGATTAATATGTGGTAAAGGAGACATTTTCCTGGAGACATAAACAGCACTAGGCATCTTCAGGTAATGTCTAACAAGGAGATGGAGATGATACCGGTCCACTTCTCCATGCACAACATGTTAAACTCCTTTATATTCTCAAGTTTGTCCACTTCCATTCACACCACAGGTTTTTTAGTAGGGTTCAAACACAGAGGCTGTTCTGGATCTCTGCTCATTTGGGCTAATTATTTATTGAAAAGATCCATCTACAGGAAAGTCTCCTGGCAGAGGCAACTTATAAATCTATGAAGTAACTCGTGCAGGTCAACGAGCGTCCGTGTCTTTGGTGTGTAAAGCTCTTTGGTGATGGATGACAGAAGAAACTTTACACATGTGCACGCTCCTACATGTGGCTCACACTGACCTTTATCTCGGGGAGGTTGAGGACTTCGGGGAAGACGCTGATGTGGTTGGAGTGTGAGATGAGGGTGTGAAGTCTTTTACAGCTGGACACGGTGGAGGGGACGGTCTTCAGCTTGTTACCGCTCACATTCAGTTCCTCCAGTAGCTCCAGCTTGCTCAGCTTACTGACAACATCAACACCGTGAGAGAAAAACAGACATGAGGACAGGAAGGGGTGGGGGTGGGGGGTGGGTGTGGGGGGTTTATTTTGGGGGTTTGGGGGCGTTAAGAAGCGTTCTCTTTTAGGATTTTTTTGTCTCGTACTAGGGTTCTCCAACGTTAAAATGTGAATTTCTGTGGAAAAAGTGTGAAAGTTGGTAGGTCTGGAGTATGTACAAGAACTAAAGCCCTGTCCTGATGGTGTTAACTTCTCTATTTAGGTGCCTCCTCCATGATAAACCTTTCGTAAGATAAGATACGATAAAATAACACTTAATTGATCCCAAGGGGAAATTAAAGAAATTAAGAGCGGACATGAATATGCAAATAAGGGAACGCCCCCAAGTCCTCCTGCCATCTTTCTTTTGCATCACACATTACTGAAGACGAATGAATCCCTGATATTGAAATCACAGTCATGTGACTAAAGTGTTAGATAATGTCAGTCATATTAGGTTATAAGAGATGGCGGAAGGACGTGTGGGGCGTTTCGTAATTTGCATATCCATGTATATTCATGTCTATTCATAGATCTTGGCCTTTGAAATGAGGGTAAAGGTGCAGAGATGTTCCTGGACCATTTGTAGTCATTAAAATCTGTTTTTATTCTTCTCATCTTAATAGTTTTTCATAACGCAGCTCCACTGGAACTTTGTTGGTTCCAATATCATGATGTGTATCGTGAAAATGTCTTCAAGTATGGCGGTATGATATTTTTGCTATGTCGCCCACTGGAAACCTTACAGAGTCTCTGATACCTGGCAGGGAAAGACAGAAGCTGGTTATAGGCCACGTGCAAAACCCGGAGATTCTGGTGTCCCACCAGCAGGGCGGCGCAGTTCTCATTCAGGTTGTTCCCGGTGAGGTAGAGCTCCTGGAGGGTGCTGAGGCTCTCCTCGGTTTGGCGACTCGGTGGGATTGTCTCCAGCGCATTGGCGGACACGTTCAGGTATTTTAAACTGGAAGAAGAGATTAACGAAAAACAGCCTGTGAATACGTTTAAAAATATCGTTCTATTGTCCTAATGTCCAGCATGATCATGATGAGTGAGATTAATGGAGAGACAATTATATATCGAATATAAAATACTGAGTTCCCTGCAATAATGGCTGTAATATAACAGCTTCTCATCACTGATCTCAGGATGAAATGGATGAGAGAGGATAGGAACAGGAAATCGATAGACTCGCATTGCTTAATGGAATGAAAACACTTATCGAAAAAAAAATCTCCCAGCTAAAGAAGAGGAGATGCTCTAAAAGACTCGACGCTGCTAGAGACAACGTTATTAAAGATTTGCTTCCATAAAAGCCGGCTGACCGATGACCTCGCCCACAGGAAATTACATCTGTGTGCTCGTATTACACACCCACACCCCATGCCTGCTTCCTTTCCCACGCTAACACGGGAGAACCGACTCCAGAGGCTCCGGAGTGGATTAAACATTTCTATTGGCAGATCGGTACGCTGTCCTCACTCCACTTACTGTAGGGTACTGTTGCTCAGCTCAGAGGAGGGAGAGAGAGAGAGAGAGAGAGAGTCAGTCAGACAGACAGAGGAGAGAGGGAAAATGCTAGAGAGAGAGAGAGAGACAGACAGACAGACAGAGAGGGAGAGAGGGAAATCGCCAGAGAGAGAGAGAGAGACACACAGACAGACAGAGAGGGAGAGAGGGAAATTGCCAACGAGAGAGAGAGAGAGAGACAGACAGACAGAGAGGGAGAGAGGGAAATTGCCAAAGAGAGAGAGAGAGAGAGAGAGAGAGACAGACAGACAGACAGAGAGGGAGAGAGGGAAATCGCCAGAGAGAGAGAGAGAGACACACAGACAGACAGAGAGGGAGAGAGGGGGAATTGCCAACGAGAGAGAGAGAGAGAGACAGACAGACAGAGAGGGAGAGAGGGAAATTGCCAAAGAGAGAGAGAGAGAGAGAGAGAGACAGACAGAGAGGGAAATCGCCAAAGAGAGAAAGAGAGAGAGTCAGACAGACAGACAGAGGACAGAGGGAAATTGCTAGGGAGAGAGTGAGAGAGAAAGAGAGAGAGAGAGAGAGAGAGAGAGAGAGAGACTGACAGACAGACAGACAGAGAGGGAAATCGCCAGAGAGAGAGAGAGAGAGAGACACAGACAGACAGACAGAGAGGGAGAGAGAGTGCCAGAGAGAGAGAGAGAGAGGATGAGAAAAAAAGACAGGAACAGAAAGAGAGACAGAGATATTGAGAGACAGAGAGAAGCATATAGGGAGGGAGGGAGAGAGGAAAAAGAGAGAAAGGGAGCAGGGGGGAGAGACAGAGAGAGAGAGAAGCATAGAGAGAGACAGGGAGGGAGGGAGAAAGAGAGAAAGGGAGCAGGGGGAGAGACAGAGAGAGAGAGAGGATGAGAGACAGACACAGGGACAGAGAGAGAGAGAGAGAGAGAGAGAGAGAGAAAGAGAGAGAGAGAGAGAGAGAGAGAGAAGACAGGCATGTCCTCACTCCACTTTCTGTGTGGTACTGTTTCCCAAGGAGGTGAGAGAGAGAGAGAGAGAGAGAGAGAGAGAGAGAGAGAGAGAGAGAGAGACAGACAGACAGTCAGAGAGAGTGAGACCTACTTTAAGGCCTTGGAGAAGAAGTTCTCCGGGAGCTCAGTGAGTTTGTTGTGCTGCAGGTCGAGGGTTTCCAGAGGGATGTGATCGAGTAAATCAGGAACACGCTGTAACGAGTTACTGCCAACCAGCAGCTTCCTCAGACTCAGACCACTGAGCAGCCTAATGAAGGACACAGAGAGGAAAGAGACACCATGTCATCTTCAATACTTCTGAAGCTAAAGCCCAGTCCACACTAACACGTGTAAACACATTAGCGTTTTCAGTCCACTTCTGAAGTGTAAACTCATCAGCTAGCTCACTGGACAAGTCAAAGCTCCAGTGTGTTTGCCTGGAAGTCTTATTAACGAGGCTAAACAGCGGCAACTAACATAATTTAACTAACAATTTATATGTCTGTGCTGATGAAGCGTCCTCGACAAAAAGGCTAAACGTATTCCTGGCTAACATTTCAGCTGTTGTCTTCTCGAGTCACACATAAGGATGTTCGTTTATGTTCGATGAAGTGCATTAATCTGACAGTTTGGTGCCAGCATTCGAGCTATACAACAGTGTTTGTGCTGCACAGTTGTCATGTTCACCATGACCACCAGAGGGCACCCTCACCCATACTGTCTAGCAAACAATTCACGTTAATTAATATAGCCAGTAAAAATACCTTGTATAAAAAGCCAGATCGCATGTTTAATTCGCGAGTGTAATGCAGCAGTGGGTGCAGAGTAGTGCTCTCTACAACATCAAGGCTCTTTACACCAGTGAGAAATATACCCGTATTCAAATTCACCCGTGTCAGCGCTCTATCCATAAAGCCTTCATCGATGACGCTGACATTTTCATCTTCGCAACTCTCCCGGAGTGACATCATCGTCCGCAGCGGTGTCCCGAACTCTTTTATCGCAGCCGATGGAAATCGCGTTAACGTGACGCAATAACACGACGGACACTTAGACAGGCGTCTTACTGCTGCGCCTCAGGACACACAGCTGAATAAAAGTATAAAACACGTCACCGACCTGGCCGGCAGCTCCAGCAGAAGATTGTGGGAGACGTCCAGCAACTCAAGTTTTCTGCTGTCACACACCCAGTCAGGCAGGCATTCCAGAACATTCCTGTCCCATCATCACAACAAACACAATGCATAATTCTGTTACACATTTTGAGCCCTCTGTCAAACAATTAATTAAAATCAGAGGTTAATAGGACATAATTATTTATGTATTGCCACTTCCCACCAATCTGTAATCATCCAGGACATAGCTACATAGTTCTGTGCAAAAGTTTTAGACACATGCAAAGAAACGCTGTAGAGCAAAGATGCCTTAAAAATAATGAAATTAAATGTTACTACATTCGGAAAAAAAAAATGTATAGAGCAGTAAACAGTAGTAAATGAAGTACTCAATATTTGGTGTGACAAAAAAATTTTAAATAAAAATAAAAACAGTAGTCTCCGGTACAATGTGTGCAGTTTTATAAGGAAATGAGCTGGTAAGTTTTATTGAGCATCTTGCAGAACCAGACACAGTTCTTCTGGACACTTTGACTTTCGCACTCGCTTCTTATTTCTGCAGTGAAACCCAGCAGCCTTCATTGTGTTTACTGTCTGAAAAGTGTCTCTTACGTAATACGCTGCTTTCTTTAATGACATACAAACAATTTTCTGTAACATTTCATTTTGTGCTAGAAAACTCTATGTTTGGGAAACTAAAATGTTTTTTGTACCGACTCGATCATGTAGACGTCATAAAATAAAATAAAAAATCTATAACAAAGTTTGTACTAAAAAAAAAAAAATAGGGTGCCTAAAACATTTGCACAGTTCTGTATATAGAAGCCATCTTGCTGCTAGCTAACTTGCAAATTAATCTGCATAGCTGCTAGCCTAATGTTAGCTAGTGTTTAATTTAATCTTATATAATATTAGACACAGCTGTTGGGTTACCAATTATACCAGTTAGCTTCGACTTAAATCTGACTGCCTATTTGCACCAGCAAGAAAATAAACTTCTCTGAGTAAAAAAAAAAATGTTTAGAAAATTTTACGTCTCAAAAGTTACTTCAGAGTTTTGTTTGAAGTAAATGAGAAAATGAGGCAGCTACGATGGCGCTAATACAAAAGAAAAAACTACGTGAATCGTCCACCAAAAACAAAGAAACGAAGAAGACACTCTAACGAACGCTTGTGAGACGAGCTTAACGTTTGCTAGCTTGCATACACTTGGTTTAAACTACATGATATAACAGTTAGCCAAATGTTAGCTAACTTGTTATCTAACCTGGATAGCTAATGCTGGAAAGGTAACCTCAGCTAAGCTAAGTATTTACTTAGTTTGCACCATTAAAGCAGCTTGGCTAATGTTGATAAAAGCGGGCGTACTAATTTTGTAACTCTTTTGCGCACTTGTTTGAACACAGCTATCTTCACTCAGGTGCAAATACCTTCTACTGCATGAATTATTACATTTACATCAAAAAAAAAAAGTTTTTATTGATTTTTATTACTTGAATTAGTTTATTAGTTGGTAAATTGTTGCCGTATGGCAACAATGTGCAATGGTGGAAAGTATCATATAGTCAAAAATAACGCAAAATGTAAAATTGGAGATGAATTAATTGTTGCCATATGGCAACACCATGAAAGTAAACGGTTAATCCATTAATTATACACTACACGTGACGTGAACTCACCAGGACACGTCCACGTGCGTCAGCTGATTAGGAACTGGATAGATGCTGATTGTAGATAAACCTGTGAGAGAAAATTTTAGACAATATAACACACTCTATGTTTGCACTCTTTGTGTGTGTGTGTGTGTGTGTGTGTGTGTGTGTGTGTGTGTGTGTGTGTGTGTGTGTGTGTGTGTGTGTGTGAGACGCCGGTACTCACGGTTATTGTTGGCGTACAGGCTACGCAGCGTGAAGCCGCTGAGCGTGAGCGCCTCCAGCTGGTTGCGCTCGCAGTGCAGAGTGTCCAGGTTACAGGCGGCGCTCAGGTCCAGTTCGGTCAGCCGGTTGTCCCTCAGGTCCAGCTGGATGAGCTGCTTTATGGGCTCCAGAGTCTCGCTTTTCACACTGCAGAGCCTGTTTAGCCTAAAAGGAACGCACACGTGAGAACGGTACGTATCGGAAGCATCATGATAACTGACTGTGGGTTCGAACGAGGGTTCGATTCTGAGCTGGGGTTAGTGTCTGGCTGGAGTTCCACGTGTTCGCTGTGTCCATGTGGGTTCTCCTCTTTCCTCCCAACTCCCAAAAACAGGCCGACAGATGGACTGGCTACACCGAATGAGTGTGTGCACCAACCTCCTGCCCAGTGTGCCCAGTGTGACCAGTGTTCCCAGTGTAAGGGTTGGGTGATTTGACAGAAACATCAAATCACGATACTTGAAGATGATCATGATATAAAGCGCTACTGACCAACTGCCAGCAGTACAGGAAATAAAAAACTGAAAAGGTGAATTTAATGATACTTTTATTAAATGTCTAAACAATTTCAATTAATAGAATTTAATTTAATTAAAAAATCTGTAAAAAAAAAAAAAAAAAAAGTTAACATTTAACAAACATTTAGTATGAAACCTTACCATCACATCAGCTGCTTCTAATCCAAGTTTCTAAATGTTTTATTTTATTTTTATTTTTTTTAAATTCAGAATTATTTAAAAGAAAAAACAAAAGCATCACAATACTGGTGATATCTCAGAAAAGTGTTATCATTTTTTCACGATATCAGTATTATATTATATCATCATATTATCAACAAAAAAAAAACAAGCGGTCATGTTTAGAATTGTACGGAAGCCCTAAGAGGACATTCATTATTATTTATTTCCTTCTTGTTTTCTCGTGATCACGACTTTTTTTTTCTTTCTGTGAACTCGACATAACAACGTGTTGTTTTTATTGTTCTGGAGGCAGCAAGAGCTTAGCGCAATCACGCAGCGTCATGGATGAACAAACTCGTTTTTACTTTAATCAGGGACTCACTCAAGCCGGATTAGCCCTGCGTCTGTCAGTGACTGACGACTTCCACATTAGTGTCCGATACTTGAGAAGGAGGCTGTCAGGTCTACGATGAGATAAAGTCCATCTCTACTGTACAGCGCCCAATTATCACATTTATGAAGGCGATGGCGAAGACGAAGACGCCAACGTACATGCAACACCAGTCCCATTCGCAAGGCGTGATAGAATTACGTCTTGAGAAAACAACTTTTGGTTATGTAGAGATCACGAGGAAATGAGAATAATAATGCATGGCCTCTTAGGGCTTCTGTAGAATTGAGATGCATCTGGAATCGTTTTATAATCACGTCCTGAATCGAAATCTCACTGAATCCGAGGAAGCGTCTAAAGTTTCCCCACCTCTAACCATCATGATAATTCAGTGTGCCAAATAACAGGAAATGGAAATTCTGACTTTAACAAACAGAAGACAAAAACCTCGCACACAACCAGGGTGACATGAAAATAGGAAACTCTGCACTGAGAAGAGGGAAATGAAACTGTGGCCTCTGACGAGCGACGTAAGTCTTGTTGTTCACAACCAAATAACCCGATAACCTGCCCTTTAATGTTCCTTAATGTTCTGACACATGTACAGCTGCTTAAACAGCTTCCCCGTGGCGGGGGGTGGGGGTGGGGGTGGGGGGGTGTTGGTCGGGGGTAAGAGTGTCCACGTGTGAAGGAGGGAGGGAACCGAAATCTCAGCGTGAACTCCAATCCCTCTGCTCACATCTGGTGTTTGTCTGCGTTTCTCCGACAAGAATTGAGAGACACCAGAGGAGAAATGTCATTAAAGTCCTCCAGAACACGTCGTTTTCAATAATTACACAAATTCACTGTGCAGAAAAATAAACTGTTTAATATTTTTAGTGCCTGAAAATAACTACAAAACATTCACAAGCTCTTCACAGTCATTAAAAATAGCAGCACCTACGAATATACAGCCGTGGCCAAAAGTTTTGAGAATGACACAAATATTAATTTTCACAAAGTCTACTGCTTCAGTGTTTTTAGATCTTTTTGTCAGATGTTACTGTTACTGAAGTATAATCACAAGCATTTCATAAGTGTCAATGGCTTTTATTGACAATTACATGAAGTTTATGCAAAGAGTCAATATTTGCAGTGTTGACCCTTCTTTTTCAAGACATCTGCAATTCGCCCTGGCATGCTGTCAATCAACTTCTGGGCCACATCCTGACTGATGGCAGCCCATTCTTGCATAATCAATGCTTGGAGTTTGTCAGAGTTTGTGGGTTTTTGTTTGTCCACCCGCCTCTTGAGGATTGACCACAAATTCTCAATGGGATTAAGGTCTGGGGAGTTTCCTGGCCATGGACCCAAAATGTCGATGTTTTGTTCCCCGAGCCACTTCGTTATCACTTTTGCCTTGTGGCAAGGTGCCCCATCATGCTGGAAAAGGCATTGTTCATCACCAAACTGTTCTTGGATGGTTGGGAGAAGTTGCTCTCTGAGGATGTTTTTGTACCATTCTTTATTTATGGCTGTGTTCTTAGGCAAAATTGTGAGTGAGCCCACTCCCTTGGCTGAGAAGCAACCCCACACATGAGTGGTCTCAGGATGCTTTACTGTTGGCATGACACAGGACTGATGGTAGCGCTCACCTTTTCTTCTCCGGACAAGCTTTTTTCCAGATGCCCCAAACAATCGGAAAGGGGATTCATCAGAGAAAATGACATTACCCCAGTCCTCAGCAGTCCAATCCCTGTACTTTTTGCAGAACAGCAGTCTGTCCCTGATGTTTTTCCTGGAGAGAAGTGGCTTCTTTGCTGAACTTCTTGACACCGGGCCATACTCCAAAAGTCTTCGCCTTACTGTGCGTGCAGACGCACTCACACCTGCCTGCTGCCATTCCTGAGCAAGCTCTGCACTGGTGGTGCCCCGATCCCGCAGCTGAATCAACTTTAGGAGACGGTCCTGGCGCTTGCTGGACTTTCTTGGGCGCCCTGAAGCCTTCTTCACAACAGTTGAACCTCTCTCCTTGAAGGTCTTGATGATCCGATAAATGGTTGATTTAGGTGCAATCTTACTAGCAGCAATATCCTTGCCTGTGAATCCCTTTTTGTACAAAGCAATGATGGCTGCACGTGTTTCCTTGCAGGTAACCATATTTAACAGAGGAAGAACAATAATTTCAAGCACCACCCTCCTTTTAAAGCTTCCAGTCTGTTATTCTAACTCAATCAGCATGACAGAGTGATCTCCAGCCTTGTCCTCGTTAACACTCTCACCTGTGTTAACGAGAGAATCACTGACATGATGTCAGCTGGTCCTTTTGTGGAAGGGCTGAAATGCAGTGGACATGTTTTTTTGGGATTAAGTTCATTTTCATGGCAAAGAGGAACTTTGAAATTAATTGCAATTCATCTAATCACTCTTCATAACATTCTGGAGTATATGCAAATTGCCATCATAAAAACTGAGGCAGCAGACTTTGTAAAAATTAATATTTGTGTCATTCTCAAAACTTTTGGCCACGGCTGTACATGAGTATGCAAACTAGGAAATGCCCCAACCCACACCCTTCTTCCTGCCATCCCTAACAGCTTAATATCGTATAACATCGGCTAATTTAGCTACCCGGAAAGCTAACCGCTATTAAAATTTTCGAACCATAACGTTACCATGACAACCATCATCCATTCCTGCCTAACAAGAGTCTACATGTAACACATCATCATACGCTCATAATGTGCATATGGGACGTGACTGGTCTACTTATTTTGTGACATCACAAACCGAGCCCAGGTGTAGCTCCGCCCCCAAATCAGTTTCAATTCAATTCAACTCAGTTTTATTTGTATGGCGCTTTTAACAGTAGACGTCGTCACAAAGCAGCTTTACAGAGATACATACATTTTGGATCTGAATTTTAAATCGATAAATTTATCCCCAATGAGCAGCCAGAGGCGACGGTGGCGAGGGAAAAACTCCCTGAGATGGTATGAGGAAGAAACCTTGAGAGGAACCAGACTCAAAAGGGAACCTCATCCTCATCTGGGTGACACCGGATAGTGCGATTATAAGTAAATCCCTTCTATAACTGTATGATACATGATATAAAGTGCAACTGTGTAGTCAGGAGATTCACCACAGTCTCGACATGCAGTTTAACTGAAAAAGTGTATTAAAATATAAAAATGTGACTTTTTTTGCTTCGTTAACTCAAATTCTTCAGAATCGGCATACAGGAGGATTTAAATGTTTAAAATATTGGACTTTTGAGGTCAGGGTCAATTTCAAAACTAATTTTAAAAGTTCACTGATTGCTGGTTTTTATAAAAACATGCCCAGGTCGAGGATTAAACTCATTTTGATTACGCTTATTAAAATCAGATGGAGGATTTGAGGTCTACTCTGAGATATTTAATAAGAAATACGGTAAATACCACCCTTTGGGTTCCCACAGCAGCACAGAACATCTCTTACGAGTCTGACCGTTCATAAATCCTGTAAATCCATAACCCCACACGGAGAACAAGTCAAACTGAAGATGATATTAACTAAAATGGTGGACAAAAAGTCAAAAGCAGGGACTGACCTGTTTCCCCTGACGAGAATATCGGTGTGTCAGGTGAGACGAGTGTGGAAACATTAAATCTAGATCAGTGAGTGTGTCTGTTTTGTAAAAGTGGATTATCCTGTTACATTACTGTTGTCTATGGATTGTGCATTATGCATAAAGAGACTGACAGAAAAAGCCTGGGAGTGAAAGATAAAGATTAAAGAGAGGCAAGACAAAAAGACAAGTTCTATCCCAAACGATGCCCTGTTCACTCCCTCGGCCTTCAGCTGGCGGGCCGTGGTACGGATGCGAACCCAGAAAAGTATTACAGCAGATCGTGTTGCGGTTTATCCAATTATATTACAAACATATTTATGTAAATATTTAGCAGAAGGCAGCTCATCGGACCAGAGACTAGCTGCAAAGAGAGCTAGAGACAGAAAGAGGACACAACCAACAATGTGGCTTGTTTAAAAAAAAGTCGTAGATGAGAACAGAATGTTTAAAGATGGACTAGATGGAGAAGGCTGTGTTTATTCCCAGCTTCAAAATTTAAAAAAAAAATACCTCATATCATCTGTTCAGTCCATGGACTAGTCAAACATTACAAAATATTATTACTCCGTTGTAGCCATGAACTAATCTTTAATGTTTAAGCATTAAACGGTAAAAGTTATCACCATTCAGTCGTTTGTTTTACAGAGCAATCGATGTCAGAATGCAACATTAACAAGAGCAACCACAATCTGTTCCTCACTAACCAGGTTCTACATGCACCACATTATCCGCCACTAATCTGCATAAGGGACGTCACTTATTTTGTGATATCATTCACAGCCTTTTATACAGAGGTACTGACAAAGTTTGTGTTTTAAAATGTAATAATGTGAGTGTGTTAACCGTTCAACCGTAACGCGTTTGAGTTCAGGGTGAATTTATAAACGAACCAAGAGGCGCTCATTTGGGCTCGTTTTGGGGCGGGGCTCATAATCATAATCACAGCTTTGCATTCATGTAAAAGAATTTCTTCCAAACCTACAAATTTTAGTTAAATACCCCTGACCTATATAGTGCACTGTTTGCAGTATATGACGTTTTGTACGTATTGGCCTTTCTTAGGTTTTGAAAAACCTCTATTAATGCTATATGAAAAAACACAAAATGATTTATAGTCTGATTCGTTATATTAACGTCCTTATGTTTTTTTTAGGGTTTTTTTAACTTATTTTTCTCAGATTTTCTCTCTAATTTAGTTATGGCCAATTCCCACCCATCAGCCAGCGTGAACTCCAATCCCTCTGCTCACATCTGGTGTTTGTCTGCGTTTCTCTGACAAGAATTGAGAGACACCAGAGGAGAAATGTCATTAAAGTCCTCCAGAACACGTCGTTTTCAATAATTACACAAATTCACTGTGCAGGAAAATAAACTGCTTAATATTTTTAGTGCCGGAAAATGACTACAAAACATTCTCGAGCTCTTCACAGTCATTAAAAATAGCAGCACCTACGAATATACATGAGTATGCAAATTAGGAAATGCCCCAACCCACGTCTGTCTTCCTGCCATCCCTAACAGCTTAATATCGCTAACATCGGCTAATTTAGCTACCCGGAAAGCTAACCGCTATTAAAATTTTCTTTTCATTTAGTCATAGCCAGTTCCCATCCATCAGCCAGCTCTCCCCTAGAACAGCTCACATGATTGGTGCTGTTCTTCTGGTCTCTTGGACTCCAGGCCACTCCATGATGGCTGTGACATCGTCGGAGTTCGAACCTGCGATCTCCAGACGATAGAGTGAACGCATTTCTGCTGAAAATCCCAATTATCCTTACGTTTGATACACGAGTGTTGTGTGACGGAACGAGACTACTATTACAGAGCGATGAACAATCCCGCAATTCTGTTTTCTATAATAGAGACACAGCACTGTGAAAGTAGGCGGAGTTTTCTTGTAGGGCGGAGATTAGTGATAGGTTCGACCCATGAAATAAACAGACCTACAGTTTCTGTATTGTTAAAACGTATGCAACGTTCTTGCTGTAAGTTTTAATGGCGGCGTGTAACCTACACGAAGCTGCGGGGTGCCAATACTTTAATCTTAGTCAAAAAAATTTGAAAGCATGTTGAGTGCAAACTTACAAAAGCACAAAGAGTTTATCATTTTCTTTCATTTGTTTTCCTGTGTAGATGACAACGGGTCTATGACATCACTGTTACACCCTATGTAGTGAGCACATGTAGTGAAGCCGTTTTCTAAAAGATGACGTTTGACCACATGTACAGTAGGAAATATAAAATGGAGCTAAATATGAGTGACTAAGAAAACATGAAAACATATGTGACAAAATTGTGATGTTTCACCATAAAGCCAACACAAAATAAGAGATCGGGACTATTTCTAGCTCCGCCCACACGCCTCTGTTCGGTTCTCATGGTTCTCTGCAGGGACCGGAACCATATTCAGCACTGGTACTTTAGTTACCAATCCAAACAGTGGCACCACAAGTGTACGCTTGTTCGTCTTGCCGAAAATAAAGCACCCTGACGCGCTCTTGGCTCACCGTAAGTCGATGTTCTTGACGTGACTCATCCTCAGCAGGCTGCAGAGCTCCAAGGCTTCGACTCGGTTCCCGGCCATGAGCAGCCGGTCCACAGCGCTGAGCCTCTCCAGCACGGCGGGGATGTGAGGGAACGTGTTGAAGGAGAGCCCGAGACTGCAGAGCTGCATCAGATCCCCCAACTCATCAGGCAGAGAGCTCAAGTGATTCCCATCCAGAGAGAGAGTCTGCAAGCTGGGAGAGAGAAAAACACATCGAAAAAACTTTCTTCTGAAACTTCCCTATGTAATTCTGCTAAACACTGATCTTATGCATCATTTAACACTGTAAAAAATATATACTCTATAAATGGTTGGATAGAATTTTACAAGATCTGGCAACCTGTTTTGATGTTTACAACAAAAAAAAAAGATGTACTCTTCATATCTCAACCACTTCAATTTATTTCTTTTTTTATTTCAGTCATTTCTTCTCTGGTATTTTTATATCTATGTAATATATATATATATATATATCTGTATTTTTGTCCTCCTCGGTTTGTTAGTATAATTAATCACTTTTGAATATTATTTTGTATATTATATTTTTTTTTCTGTTACAATACAATAAAATAAAATAAATAGAAAAAAAATTTAAATACCGTAAGATACATTTTATTATGGCTCATGTTAATCTCTCTATACCCATAGACATCAAAATATTATTATAAAAATATTATTTAAAAAAAATATCACCATTAGACGTGTTGTTGTTTTTTGTTTTTTTTGGTGAACATTTGTTTATTTTAATTTTAAATCTGCGATAAACTGAAACTGCCAATATTTGAACAGTATTTTAACACTGACTTTTATTTATAATAAAGTTTTTAATAATAGTTTTAAGGTGATTTTCAAACATCCAAAAAAAAAAAAAAAAAAAAAAGAAAACAATTCTATTTATTTTGAAATTAAAATTCAATTTATTTTTAAACAGTATTTTATTAATAAGTAAAAATCTGTAATAAACATATTAACATGTTTAAACCTGTTAAATCTCTGAATGATAATTTGTTTAATATTTTATTTTTCTTCATTAAGTAAGTATTTGATCGTCATGAACATCTTTACAAGCATGAATATGCAAATTCGGAAATGCCCCCCCCCCAAGACACCACATCATCCTCCTCTAATAATTTGCATATGAGATGTGATTGGTCCGAGCTAATTCAGTGACATCACATCATACCGCTTTACGATTCTCTGCTGTGTACGAATCTTTTATTACTTATTATTATTTTATCTACATTACTTTTTTATTTTATGGCTATTTTATTATTATTTTCTCTATTTTCTGCCTCTTCCCTTATGCTGTTTTTATATTTGCATTTTTTCTGTAAAGCACTTTCATCTGCATTTTAATGAATAAAAAGTATTATTATTATTGTTGTTGTTGCTGTTATTATTATTATTATTATTATTATAAGTACTTACATTATAAGTACAGATTATCTTAAAGCTTTAAAGCCAATTAGAAATATAAAAAAAATTTGGTTTGTTTCACAGAGGATCTCACAGCACTCTCACTAATCACCTGCATATAATTATGCTAACGCTTATGAATATTCATAATCACAAGAACCCGGATCACAATACGCAGACATCCTGTAAACTGTAAGGTCAATATAATTTTCTCTTATATAGTCATAATGTTTTTATGATTAGGGGTGTGGCTAGTGATATCACTGCTGCACGTACACTGTACCTTTATCAGGTCTATTATATTGTTGGTATAATAAAAATAAACATTTAGAACTGTGAGATTGTGGGAATTATGGGTGTGTGGGAATGTGAGCCGACCTCTGGAGGTTGCCGATGCGAGCGGGCACGGAGCCGAGACCGTTACAGGACAGGTTGAGCTCGGACAGAGTCGGGATTTCACACACGGCCTCGGGGAACACGCCTAGTCGGTTGTGAGACAGGTTGAGACTCTTTAGCTGAGTGAACCTGCAAAAAAACACACACACACACACACACACACACACACACACACACACACACACACACACACACACACACACACAGAGACAGAAGATGAGATAAGATGTATAATGATTAACTCACACAGCCGGTGATATTTAGTGAGCAAGAGATCTTTTCATTTCAATAAAACCGATGCCATCTTTTCTGTGACGGACATAAAGAAAAATGACAACACGCTGCTCTTTTCGGTTATTATCTCGACCTTACACGTTATGTCTCACAGTTATGCTACAATGGCTAGGACTACAATTGCTATGATGGCTTTAGGACTGCAATTACCACAAACAGTTTTGCACTCAAGTCTCCATCAGTGAACAGTGGAGAAGTTCAACAGAACAGACTTCATATAAAAACTGTAATGAATTTTCCTGGTTACACAACTGCACTATTTGACCATGTAGCATTAGCACATTTATAGAAGGGATTTATTTATTTATTTATAATCGCACTATCCGGTGTCACCCAGATGAGGATGGGTTCCCTTCTGAGTCTGGTTCCTCTCAAGGTTTCTTCCTCATATCGTCTCAGGGAGTTTTTCCTCACCACCGTCACCTCTGGCTGCTCATTAGGGATAAATTCATACATTTAACATCTATATCCTGAATTTATATATTTCTGTAAAGCTGCTTTGGGACGATGTCCATTGTTAAAAGTGATATACAAATAAAACTGAATTGAATTGAATTTGGGAAGATATTCTCTTAAAACACACAGTATCAATAGCAGTTCCTGTTGTAATTGCTTTTAAAAATGCAATGAAATTTTAATGGGAATTAAAAGATCCTATCTGACATGGGGTTTTTTTTGTGCTTAAAATGACTTTACACGTGTAAATATTTACAGTTTTACATCAAAATATTGCTGACAGATCTGAAAAAAAAAAAAGTATTTTTGCTTTGACTTGACCGAGAGACAAAACGTCACGGATAAAAAAAATAAAAATCCACGGATTAAATTACAGAAATATCTAAATCTTTTGAATCATTTCAAATTGAAAGATAATGCGCTCAAAACGTTTATTTTTTCCACGGTAAAGTTGACATTTGCGTAGAAATTACCCTTAATATCGTAGGCAGGTACAAACAAAAGTAAGCAATGTTTTCCTGGGGTCACAGTGATAAATATATGAATCATATATATAAATGAATAAATAAAAAAACCTCTGGTTTAGGCCACGCCCACTTCAGAATTACTGTATATCCGAATACATATACAGATTTGGATCATTTCAGTGTGTTAACCCTCTAGGTCATAGTGAATAGACATGATTGGTTTTTCTTTCTCTTTTCTGTTCAGGCTCTAAAGTCAGAACTATTTTTTTTCAGTCAGATTTTATTCCCTTTGGAAACCTCGTGATGTAAGACTCTGGCCGCTCGCCCTCGCAGCACATAAACGCGCACCGTTTACAGCTCAAACAGTAAAACACCAATACAAGAAGTTGACTATTAACATTAATAGCGTCATCTCATCAGGTTTTGTTCTCACTCTCTGCTTGGCACGAACGCTACATACATCATGACTCAATATAACACCGAATATTTAACAGCCTTATTGAAGCATTATGTAACCTGGATATCTTGGTTTTCTTGGTTATCTTATCAACACTAGACACTCACATGCAACAGTGTGGTTTTACAGAATGTAGTGGACGCGAGATGGTTTCGAAAGGCTGGTGTGATCTTTAAGGTCTCTTTTAAGGTCACCTGTTAAAGTTGCAAAGACCTCCAGGACCCTCGAGACTGATGAAGTTGTGGCGCAGGTTGAGGTGTGTGACATCTTGGCTGTAGAAGAGATATTCAGGAACCTCCTCCAGACTGTAGCAGGACAAATCCACCAAGCTGATGGTCTGAGACACCACCTACAGTAGACACACACACACACACAATAGGAGATGCTAGTTTAGTGGAAAAGCTCTAAAAAGAATTCTGTGTGCTACATCATGATACGGTTGCTAATCAAAAACCCAGAACTTTCAGTACCCTGAGTCTCAATTTCTCATCAATTAACTTGTAAAAGTAGGAGGAGTTTCTCTGGAGTGTGTGGGCGGAGACCAGTGATGGACATTTCACTTATTTTACGTTAAAACCCTTTGTGTCTGCTGTCGCTTGTCTCTTAGGCGAACTACTATATACAAGATAAGTTCGTTTGGCAGCAGTGAGCAACCCAAATGAAACCAAGGGTGCCAATACTTTATTGGAATTGGACAAAGTACAACATTTAAAATACAACACAAATACAAGAAGTCGCAATTTTCCCATGGCCAGATCTCAAACTGCATTTTATTCAACAAACTGTACTTTGTATATTCTATGTAGTGAGCGTATATAGTGAAAAGGAAGCTGTTCTGGACGTTAAAAGTGATGGAATTGACCTGGATCACGGGTAAGAGATGTAAAATCAAGCTTAATATCAGGTGACAAGAATCCAGAGACATTATCAGGACAAGTCCTGTCACTCCTGCATACAATACGTGCTTCATATCTGAAGTTTTCATTTTAATTTTAGTCTTTTGACGAAAATAGCTAGCTATAATAATAATAATGATCACTTAGTCGTTTGGTTATCGTTAGTTTTAGTTTAGTTTAGCTCACGAAAAACAAGTTTTGTCAATAAAAGTGAAAGATTTTAACCCTTTAAATTTCCCCAATATGTGCATTTTAAGATTCCAAAACGTAAAATTGCGAATGCAATAATTTCCTAAACTTTAATTCCTGCATAAAAGAAATTCCAGATCTCTTTACGAACACAAATTGCCGCTACGGGTTCATTAAAGCCTTCATGCAGAACTGCCTGCTCTTAATAACGTCACTATAACGAGCACGATTATTTAATTTATTTATGCTATATACACTTAATAAATGTAAATTCATTTTAAGTGACTTTGGCCATGAGGTATGCTAGTTCTAGCTAGCTAGTATTATATTAGCCTAAAAAGACAGACAATACAAAAGGCGGTTTATGCCATTTTCGTCTCAACATTTTACCTCAGTGAATCTACGCCATTTATTTTGAGCAAAAGAGTCAATTTATTTTAGTTAATTTAGTTATCATTTCGTTTTCAGCATGGAAAAAACAAACATATTTCATCTTAATTTACAGCAACAAAATGAACACAGTGTCTCATGCGTAGGGCTAGGCGATATGATGGTATAATAGTAATATCGTGATAAACTATTTTAAAGATATCGATGGTATTTATAACTTTGCTAAATTTGTTCGTTACAAATTTAATGGAACTGAATAAAAGCCTTACACGCTTTCCCCCTTATTCAGTGTTAGAATTTTTTCTAGACATTAAACAGAAGTATAAACAAACTCCGTTTTTAATTTCTAATGCAATTTAAATGCAGCTAAATCATATATCATGATACATAACATGTATACGTACAAAAGTATTGTGATTATTGTGAGGTGATTATTTTTATCAGTCCTACTCCCAGGACTTATTTTTGTTTGTGAGATCCCGGTGAGATCTCGATCTCGATACATACCTCTGGTATGTAAGACAGGTTACTGAGAAGCAGACAGTTTCGAGTGAGAGAGACAGTCTGAGTCTTTCTGTTGTGGACAACAAATTCCTCTAGCAATATTATGGCAACTATGATGACATGACATGACGCAACCCGTTATTTAAGGAAACATGAGAAATCAAATGTGTGTGTGTGTGTGTGTGTGTGTGTGTGTGTGTGTGTGTGTGTGTGTGTGTGTGTGTGTGTGTGTGTGTGGTGGACTTAGCGCCCAGTGTGCACGGCTGTCGCCTTTGTGGTGCTGCTTTATAAAGACGCTCTTTGAGTAGAGCAGGGAGGCGGGATAAGATCTCCAGTCGTCAGCGGCACGTCAGACCTCTCAGATTTTATTTCCTCTCTCATCTTATTAAACTCTTCTCCTCACACAGGCCCTGTTTGTGCCCAAGCACTCGCTGCCTGGGTGAAGTAACATTCCCTTACTAGCCCAAAAGAGACGCGGTGTGATGTGACGTTAGAGGCTTGGCTTATTATATGATTGACATGTCTATCTTCACGGATGGAAAATACTATAATTAGGGGGCCAAGCACCGAAGGAGCATAGGCACCCTATTGTTATTCTACCTTTTTATGTTATTCTTTTTCTTCCTCTTCTTCTTCTGGCTAGGGTGTCTATGGCAGCCCATAGAACCGTCTGGTAAAAAGTTAATTGGTGAAATTTGGCACACTGATTGGGGATCAATGCTCTAGCGCCACCATCACTGAAGTTATCAAAAGAATTATGAATACAATAAAATATTTGTCCATAATGGGCCAACGAAGCTGACTGCAAAGCCGCCAAACAGGAAGTGAGGCTGTATCTCAGCAACAACTTTGCGCACCGACACAAAACTTGGTAGGCATCTTCAGAACCATGACCTGATGCTATGCAACAAATTTCGTGACAGCACCAACTACTGTTCAAAAGTTACAATAACATGGTTTAAAAATAATGACATCTAACTGCCATCTTTGCTACTCCTCCAAATTTTGTCCAATCTTCACCAAATTTGGCTCACATCATCTTGAGACCAGTCTGAACAAAAGGAACTCTGATATTCAAAACTGTTCTCCCAAATGCGTGAAACTACAAATCATTCTTGAACCCCTTTGCCTATAGTTATGGCTCTTCGTTCCTGTGATTGCTCACGCAACAATTGTAGCGCGTCTGTGAATGTGCGGCTCACCGAGTCTGGGTGCTTGGCCCCCGAAAATGCTGCTTGCAGCTTTAATTACAAATGATTTTTTAATCGAATACTTATACTCTTTCTCAATCACATTTCCAAGAAAGAAAACTTTCTTGCAAACTCCTTTAATTTTTATTTTAAACATTAAATGTTATAAGATTCAATGTTATAAATCTAGAGGAATCTTTTTTTTTTTTTTTTTTTTACCTGACTTCTAACACAGCTCGGATATCTTTGCGTGCGTGCAAACGGCTCGGGTCAGATTTTTTTCACATCCGATAAGAGGCAAAAAACTAAAAAGGGCATGAGAACAAAGAGGGCACTGCGTCATGTTATATTTTTCCATTTGAAAGGCATCCATTAGAGCACTTCCTCACATTTTCTCCATTCTAAGAGCATCCTAGAGGGCGTTTTGGAGCATTTTTTTTTATTTTTCAACCATGAGGGCTATCGGGTGGAGGTACCTCTGCCCCACCCCCTGTGTCCGCCAGTGGATACGGCCCACGTTCAAATGAGGTTCTAAATCTGAAACATATCTGCTATCGGGTCATTTGACTCGCAGCTGAAAGCTCACATCCGATTTTCTTGTTACGCAACAATATACGATAAGCCAAAATTCATCATTTGGCAAATGAAACGACACACATGGTCAGCGGAGTCCAGATGAAATACATTGCCACCAATCTGTTGGGGGAAACAGACATTTAAAAAGAAAAAAAGCTCCAGGGTAACTACAGAAACCGGGCCGTCCATGACAGAGCGAGGACACAGTCGGTCCTGATTACAATTAAAGGCCTGAAGAGACCACAATAATCACAGGATCACTTATTTTCTAAAACCGCAGTCATCTCACTGGTAAAAAGGGAATGATGTAAACACGGTCAAGGCTGTACATGTACATGTAACCATAGGATAACAAGATTTGTGTCAAAATCTCATCAAGGCTCAAAATGTAAATGCAATCAGATTTTTTAAAATCTGATTTATCTATTGTATTGTATGTGTGGGTTTTATTCTAAAAGAGAGATACACGGGATCGATATCAGACCGATACCAGCAAAAATACTGGATCGGATATCGGTGTAAAGAAAAGAATTCATCTGATCCAATACTGTAACAAATAAAAAAATTTAAAAAAACAGTTGGATTTGCTTTAATATATAAAGAGAATGTATTTTTTTCGTTAGTTAGGATTGATTTTATTATGGTTATGCTTTATAATTTATATTTGTTGTGTTTAACTGAATTTATTTATTTATTTATTTATTATTATTTTTTTAATAAGCTGTGGTTTTTGTGTGTCATGTTTTCAGCTACAGTTCTGTGCAAATGTTTTAGGCACATGAAAAAAAAATGCTGTGTAGAGCAAAGATGCCTTCAAAATAATGAAATTAAATGTTTCTACATTCTAAAAAAAAACAAAAAAAAAAACATAAAGAGCAGGAAACAGTAGTAAATGAAACAAAGTCAATATTTGGTGTGACAAAAAAATTAAAATAAAAGTAAGTTTTATTGAGCATCTTACAGAACCAGCCACAGTTCTTCTGGAGACTCCCAAAAGGGCTTAAGTAAGGTTTTATAAAGCGTCCGGATGCTATAAGCTGTTATATACACGTGATGGGGATGATCACTGGGGGTTTCCAGTTTCGCCCGGGCTGTGATCAGCTGTGAAGTAGCTGTGTGGAAAATCACCATGTTTACAGCACGCACATATTCTGCGACAGAAGAGTGAGTAATAAAAACAGTTGAATAACGCGAGTCAATCGTTTAAACTCTCTGACGAAAGCCTGACCTGATTAGATTTTAAAAAAACAAACTTCACGGTCTTACTTTCGAGGCCTGCCGATGCCAGCGCTGATACTCGGCCAGCGTGTCGAAGTTAACGTAGTAGGTGTGAGCCTGAGGTCCGGCCGAGCTGAACATCAGGCAGTGCTGCCTCCTCTTCATTTCCTCCACCTGCGGATGGAGACACGGATATGACATCAGTGCGGGTTTGAGAGTGTCCCAGGTTAACGTTATGCCGTACTCGTATGACTAAGTGCATTTGTGCCACTGCTTTGTGTGCAGACATCTGAACCACCGCAAGATGTAACCAATCTTTTCAGAAATATACATCACCTCGGATGTTGCTTCTTTGATTTAGCACCCGGGTTAACCGAATATGGACGGACACTAGACGGAGAAACAACCCAGAGACCAACGGTAACTCTAAACATGATGCTACCACCACCATGCTTCACCGTGAGAATGGTGTACTCAGGATGATCAACAGTGTTGGGTTTCCACCGAAAAGTTTGGTCTCAGCAGACTTTATTCCACCCTTTTCCACGTCTCCAGCACGTCGTCTAGCAAACTCCAAACGAGATCTCACACGACTCGGGTCCAGGCTGCATTTGTCCTGAATACAGAGTCTCCCTTCTGAGTCATGGATCTCTCCAGCTCCTTCAGAGTTATCCTTGGCCTCTGGGCTGTTTCTCTGACTAATCCCACCTTTACCTGGTCCTTGATTTTGGTGGAATGTCTTCTCTATGCCACATTCTTTCCATTTTTGTAATCATGGATTTATCATCACTTCACGGACGGGATGTTCAAAGTCTGCGATCATTTTTATGATTTTTTTTATAACCAAACCCTGATTGATATCCTGGACTTGCTTTGATGGCTCCTCGGGCTTCATAATGCTTGTTGTTTAGGTTTGTTCTCTATGAAACTTTAGGTTCTTCCAAAAACAGGTTTAACTGCACACAGATCGATTCTATTCAAATGATGTGATGGCGACTGAACTAATTTAGGGGTTTCACAGAAATGGGAAATTTATTTGTAAATAATTTTGCAAAATATGTTGACTTCAGTATTATGGGCTACTTTGTGTATATAATCCCAATTAAGTCCATTTCAGTATTTGAATACTTACACATGGCACTGTATTTACACTGTAATGACATCATTTATATTACTTTTAAACAAATCACTTTATTAACAAGCAGCGTAATGACTCGCTTATGACATAAACATATTGTTTTGTTTTGTTTTGTTTTATTTAACTTATAAAAAGCTTTGTATCATCGGCGTATCGAAAATCGCGATACTACACCTAGTATTGACATCGTGTGGTATCGTGACAGCCCTACTCCTGCTTTATAATATTAACCAGGCTCTGAATGTTAGCTAATGTCATCCACAGCTGTGTTTGTAAACTCCAGATGTGGCTCTGTTCTTACGGTGAGAACGACAGGCGTCTCACCTTCCCCCCGACCAGAGGCAGGATGTGCATCTTCCCCGTCATACTGTCCTTCACGGACGCCACGATGAGACACGTGCCGCACAGGATCACCTGTCGCTCCGCCCACTTGTGAAGCTGCGTCTTGCCCTTACGCACGCTGAACACGCCTTTCAGGAGGGTCCGGTCCTGCTGGTCAGCGTTTGCCGGTCGCTCTGTTTGAGCGCGCACACACACACACACAAACACACAAACACACAAACACACATACACACACACACACGCACACACACATCAGTAAAAAGAATATACAAAATAATATGAACAAGGAATAATACAGTGATCAGAGCCATACTGAGTAGCAGCTGTCACAACATCACACACACACTCACACACACACACACACACACACACACACACACACACACACACACACACACACACACACACACACACACACACACACGCTCACACACACACACACACACACACACACACACACACGCTCACACACACACACACACACACATGCATCAAAGAAAGGTTTATACAAAAATGATATGAAATACTAAATAATATGATCGTGAGTTTAACACAGACCCATACTGTTCGTCAGCTGTCACAATAACACACATCTCAGACACACACACACACACACACACACACACACACACACACACACACACACACACCATGTGCTAATTAGGTCCATGTGTGTAGTACAGTTCAGGAAAAAATAATAAAGAAAAATCTGCCAGAAAATGATGTCACATGTACTGGTCAGTTCCCAATCACACACACACACACACACACACACACACACACACACACACACACACACACACACACACACACACACACACTCTCTACTGTGTCACTGGGTTCACACAAAAACAAATACAGCTGTGTAATAACCACGTTAGTGTATTTGTCTCATATCTCATACTGTTCAATATGTGCGTTCATATGCGCGCGCACACACACACACACACACACACACACACACACACACACACACACACACACACACACACACACACACAGAGCCACTTAAACTGGAGTTACTGAATATTTAAGGAATAGAACACTGCGTGTCATGCTGTTATAGGAAAATAATCAGCGAGGGGGTGGTGTGATGAAGCAGAGTTCTGTTGCAAAGTGTTTGATTCCACATTGTCCTTTTTATCCAGTTATGGTTACATTTTATATTTACAGACTGCACATGAAACAAGTAAGTTATGAAGCTCTGACACTGGAGACTCCTTCCATGAAACGTCAAATAAACGTCTCCTTGCAGATCCGACGATGACGAGCGTCCGCCGTACGAATCCCCGTGAATGAGCTGTTACTATAGAAACGATAACGTATTAGAACGAGCGCATTAATATAAATAAAAACCTGTTGTTTGCTTTAGAGCTGCGCTACTGTCGGACCTGCTGTTACAGAAAAGTAACAGCTGCTGACCAATCACAATCCATAATTCTACGGCTTTAGGACGTAGGGGCGGTCATTATATAAGGAACGCTTATATAATCCTGAAACATTCGCACCTTCCCTACAATCCCTCACACACACACACACACACACACACACACACACACACACACACACACACACACACACATACACACACAGAGCGTTGGCTGACGCTCACAGCCCTGAGCTCATCCTCCTCAGAAGACACAGTCAGCGTGATGGATGTCAGGCTTTGGCCACATTAAACTCCTTGAATCTGATTACGGAGTCGGAGCTGGCTGAGATACAGGAACTCTGAAGGTCCCAGAACCGCCACAAGTCAAACACTCAGGATAATTACAGCTCAAACGAAGTCTAAAGGACGTACGCAACTTTTTTCCCTCCCTCTCGGCTTTCCTTCACAGCGTGAGCGTTTGTGTTTTCCCTCCCGAGACCTGGCACATTTTAACTCCTCCGTCTTTGTTCTTAGAAACACTAAGGAACGGATCGATGCCCAGCCGAGTGTCTTTTGTTTCGAAAGTTGATAAGACGCGAGTGACTGTGGCAAACACACTGGATCGATGGAAGACGCAGACCGACAGGCTTTCCCCATCACCTCCCTGCAGCACTTTCCATTCACACGTTTCACAATTTTAGAAAAAAATTGGTGCAACAAAATGGCAATTATGATCTGTCGTTCCATGGAAGCAGTCATGCGAAAATCCTGGAGATGACAAGTGATTACCGAGAAAAGGCTACAATACCCAATTTATGGAAAAGAAAAGAGACAAAACGGAGAGATTAAATGCTCGATATTTGTCCGTTCGTTCATTCGTTGCTTTCGTTTATAAAATTGTGAAAAACTTTCCTTTAACTTTACAGAGTTCCTCTGTGGCCATGTATAGGTTTAGATACGGCGCTGAAAGAAGATTCCAGATGACACCGGCACTTGCGAAGATTTTGGATGATACCAACCGTCTGATCGTCACATCACAAGCTCTACACGTGTTGCTCCTGGGGTAGCAGTGGGTTGGTTCAAGTTCAAGTTCAGTTTATTTGTATAGAGCTTTTAACAACAGACATTGTCCCAAAGCAGCTTTACAGAAATATATAAATTCAGGATATAGATGTTAAATGTATGAATTTATCCCTAATGAGCAGCCAGCGGCGACGGTGGCGAGGAAAAACTCCCTGAGATGGTATAAGGAAGAAACCTTGAGAGGAACCAGACTCAAAAGGGAACCCATCCTCATCTGGGTGACACCGGATAGTGCGATTATAAATAAATAAATAAATCCCTTCTATAAATGTACCAGTACCACACGGTCAGATAGCAGTTGTGAGACCATGAAAAATTCATTACAGTTTTTATATGAAGTCTGTTTTGTTGAACTTCACCACTGTAATCTGAATGATCTTTAGGCTGCACCGTATGGGGCCATCCTCAGCAGCATCATGTGACCTCAATTGATGAGGTCTCCAACCAGAAGTAGGGCATCAGGATGGATCGGGCAGGTCCAGAGAGCAGAAGGACAGGTTGGTCTGTCCTGGTGCCCTGCATCTGGAGTTCTCATCACTTGGAGGCTGAGGATGGCCCCATACGGACAGCCTGGGGACTCACCTTGAAGCCGTGAAGATGGCATTGGACTGAAATTGATGCGGGCAGTTTTTGGCACGCTGCAGTGGGACTGCGGTTGCGGTGACGGTTTTGGGACTGAAATTGCCACAAACAAACACAAAAACAGACTTTTGCGCTCGGGTCTCCATCGGTGGACAGTTCATGATTTCAGCAGAATAGACTTCATGCTGAGACTGGGGGGAATTTCCTGTTCACACAGTTGCACTTTTGTTTTATCATGTAGCACACAGACATAGAAGGGAATGACGTATAATGACACTATCCGGTGTCACCCAGGTGAGGACGGGTTCCCTTTTGAGTCTGGTTCCTCTCAAGGTTTCTTCCTCATGTCGTCTCAGGGAGTTTTTCCCTTGCCACCGTGGCGATGTCCATTGTTAAACGCGCTATACAAATAAAATTTAATTGAACTGAATTGAAACGTGTCTTACGCCCATCATTTATTTAAAACAATCAGTTCCATCACAATTTTTTACATCATTATCGACAGACCAACTTTTCTACCTCAGCTAACCCTAGTTTAACCCTAGTACGAACTTTTTTTTTTTGTTTTTTTATTCAAATTTTATAAATTAACTTAAAAGAGTCACATCAGAGAAGATTAGCAGTGCATTTGTGTGAACTAAATATAATGAGCAAAAAAAGTATATTAAAATGCGGTTGGTATAAAAGGCTGCGCTGATTAACAGGATTTTAACTCTACTACTAGCGCAGCGTGCCACTGCCTCGTGTTTAAACACAATGACGAAAAGAAAACAAACATGGCACCCGGATAACAACATCTATTAACCAAAGACCCCTGGGATTGTTTTCTGTTGTGAGCTTGACAGTCCGTACAGGATTTCGCGAAGTTGTCTGTGATCGCCCTGGCCAAAATCCTATTTATTTATTTATTTATTTATTTTCCCCAAAATGTGCGATGCGACTTGCAGACTTTCAAACTACTTGAATCGGCGAAATCACAATCGCACGAAATAGTCGTGCACGCTCTTTCTCAGTGGTGTTTGTTGGTAAATGAGAGCTTTTAGCTGTAACTCGTGTTCGACGCACGTGAATCAAAGAGGGGTTTGGCTGAAAGCGCGTCGTGACGACGTCACACGACACGTCTCGGCCCGAATCTGCGGAAAATCTGCGGTAATTTTGAAAAATTGCAGCTCCTCCGAATGTTGTGGAGTTTTCTTGATTTTGCATTCATTTCTGTGATCGCAAAAATCCTGGAGGAACTGACTTGAGCTAAAATGACCAAAATCTCTGGTAAACACCGGACACAATCGCAGTCTTACGGCTCTCATGCTCGAACGGAAAATCGTAAGGAGTTGCTCGTTTACTAAAAAGGTGTCCGTATCAGAGCTGGAGATTATACCGTAACACCGTGATCAAGATAAATAAAGAACAAGGAACAAGTCGAACTTGATTCTGGGGATGCGTCCGCACAAGTCTAGTCCTTCCTGTTAGTCATCTGCACGCCTGAAATACCTTTCAAATATCCTTCAAACACGAAGGAAGCTATTAAAGACATCTGACCTTGCTGTGACCTTGACCTTGTTCGGATCAATTCCAAAACCTAATCAGTTCTGGTTATAGTGATAATTCCATATAAATTCTACAAGCATTCAAAAACTCGATCTTGAGATATCGCACTAACAATAATCTCGGACGGACGGACGGACGGACGGACAACCTGAAGACATCACCCACTTGGCGGAGGAAAGAAAAGTGGAAAAGGAAGTGATGCTTAGAGTTCATCGCTGGTGCCGCCATTTTGACTGTGTCCAAGAACGACTCATTTACATCTAACACGTCTGGCTTTCTGTCACACCGCGAAATCGTCTGAGTGACTCTTTAAAGACGAAAGAGCTCGTATTAGTTACGATGCTTTCACGCTTTGTTTTGTTTTCTTCAACTGCAGAGCCTGTTTTTTTTTTTTTACAGATAATATTACAGGAAGTGGCTGCAAGGCTGCTGGAATGCGGCGGCGTTTAAAAAGAACTGTGTTTGTTCACAGCAGAGTTTAAACTTTTCACAAAAAACGTGTCCAGTGACTGAGGTCACGTGCTTTTTTTTTTTTTTTTTTTTTTTTTTTTTACCTACTTACCAATCAGTAAGTAAACAAGAAGAGCAAACATGGAGGACAAAGAGATGGTGAAGAGGTCAGTGTAGTTCCTCATTTCATCCACATACAATTTGGTCAAAATAAAAATGGGGAAAAAAGCCTTTCTGTCGGCGCTAGGGAGGTTAGATGAATTCGTTAATAGCATCACATTCACAGTATATTTACAATCGGACTTAAATGGCATCCCATAGACTTTGAATCTATTTACGGAGGAAAACAAAAAAAGTGCTAACTTAGTCCATGTTATTCCTCAGGGTTGCATGATGATGATGATGATGATGATGATGATGATGATGATGATGATGATGACGATGCCACTGTAGCCGATCCAATCACAGAAACCTTGATGTTACCCAAATTAATATTGCCTTTATAAAAGAAACAGAAAGCGGACGTTGATTGATAACGTGGATCGTATGAACGAGATTTGAGAAAAGTGCACCAGATGATCTTCAGTCTCTTCTCCTCTGATGATGATAAACTCTCAGAGGAGACGATCTCCCGTCTCTCAGGCATCAGTCTGGGTCCAAGAGAAACACATTTAAGCCCTGGACTTTCTCTCTCTCTCTCACACACACACACACACACACACACACACACACACACACACATAATCACAAACCCCCGACACACACGCTGTATTTCGTTTTCATTTTCACTCGACGTTCTGTAAGATCAATATCTCATTAAATGGCCAAAGCCAGGCCTAAAGATGATTTATTTCCGACGGGCCGCTGTCAGAACTCTGAAGGAACACCAGCCAGAACTCGAGTCTCACTTTCCCCGGGAGCAACAGCTGCACTGGCTGACCCTCCCCATCCCCTACACACACACACACACACACACACACACACACACACACACACACACACACACACACACACACACACACACTATGTTCCTGTTTATTAACGTTTTCTACCTCTTATGCTCAACCCATAATCATAAATCAAAGCCCATTAAGCCAGTCATTACTCTACATCTTTATTCACCACAGCACTGGTGAATTCTCCATTCTGATTGGTCAGAAGGTGCTGATTCATTTTCTATAACAGCAGCTCCGACAGTAGCGAAGCTGTAAAGCAAATAACAGGTTTCTGTTTATATTAATGCGCTCGTTCTAATACGCTATCGTTTCTATAGTAACAGCTCGTTCACAGGAACTCGTACGGCGGACGCGCCGCTAAAAATAAACAGATTTTTTTTTAAAAACGTGCGTACTCGTTTATCTGTACGGAGAAGTTTATTTAACATTTATGGAAGGAGTCTCCAGTGTCAGTGCTTTGTAACAGTCAGAGAAAAAGAAAAGCTGTAACTTTAAGTTTAAGGAGTTTACGTTTTGTGGATGACAGCTTGCCAATCAAATAAGCCACGCCCCCTAGCTCGTGGTGATGTCAAATGGGTTGGCTCACTGTGACATCATCAAAACAAGACATATTAAAGTTTCTGATTATGTCATTGTATTTGATCAACAGAGATCAGGCTGAAAAACGTTTCTCGAATCACTGACTCAACACACACACACACACACACACACACACACACACACACACACACACATTCAGTCTGGTTATTAATAGGAGCTGCATGACAGAACATCAGGTCCCCTATTTCTCCTTTTTATCTCAAACGACAACCTCTCATCTGCTTTAAGAGGATCATTAGAATTACTTAGCGCCACACGCTGCTCAAGTGTGTGTGTGTGTGTGTGTGTGTGTGTGTGTGTGTGTGTGTGTGTATGAATGTGTGTGTGTGTGTGTGTGTCTCCTTCAGCACACATCACTCTAACATGTTGTGCCATACAGATATAGACCATGCACACTATCCTTCCAACGTCCGATGCCATCCTTCACCATGTCAGCTCTAAAGGGGCGGAGTCACATGGGCATGAGCCTCCATCACTGCTCCGCCCATTTAGCTGCATGATGCTTGTGTGAGGGGACACAATGAGGACTAGTTAGATGAAAATGGGCCCCATGTATCACCTCGGATACGAAGGAATTTATTCGTAAATCATCCCTAGGAGGGTTTACACAAGAAATCGTTCGTGTCGGAATTCGTGTAAATTTGACTCACTAAAAAATCGTAGAATTGTCAATGAGGTACTGCGATTTTATACAGATTACTTGACTTGAAAGAAAGCAAATAAAACTAGCCATCCAATCAGGACAAAAGTAATGGCGCCCTATAAAAGGAGGAGGATTAGTGCGTGTCAGTGGTAGTGGAAGCACTGCAGTGGCTGAGCTGCGTTATTGGAGGATTTAGTCTGCATTTTGTCGTTTTCAGCTGTGCATTTGAAAGGGAATTCCCAGGTACCGCCCCAGGCCATGAGGTTCTTTCCACACATTTGTGTGCTACACTGGTGAGAATCACACTCCTGTTCTGCGTGCTCTCCTCTCTCAGCGCTGAGCTGTGAATCACACTGCTGCTGCTGCTGCACGCTCAGGTAAAGATAAGAACTGATAAATGATAAACTAGTGGTGTGAGGAACAGACCATGAACGTACAGACCATGATCCTTGGTTATAAAACGTTTATATGATTGATTCACGTGATCAGTGACAAATTCCCTACATTTTTACTAATGAGGAAGGATGATGGACAGAAACAAGTACTGGGTCAGTGTTGAATATTGCACAGATGGTAATAATGATGATGATGATGATGATGATGAATACACAACGGACATTACAACACGTGAGAGAGGAAACATAGGCTATATGATTTCACTCAGTGGAGAGTAACCAACAAAATGTCCTGAATATTACATTTCTAAGAATATCCAAAAAGGAATAAATAAATATAATACACATCTAGATCCAAGCAGCGACTGGCGGGTCCAAGCACCAAGGGTGACGATTATGCCACATCACTGAAGGTACATGAGGATTTCGAGTCATGCTGCATGACATAACGTGGAATTATGCCACACTTCCTGTTTGTGTGGTATAACATCACCATGGCAACACCATTTAAGATAACAAAAATTCCTTTGCAATTTAGCATCATGGATATCTTCTCATTATGTTGACCCAATCTGGTTTGAATCTGATAAACATGGTAGGAGGAGCATTTAAAAGCTGGGTACCTGTCCAAATACAAAATACTCACCGGTGTAGAAGCGAATCATGCAGCTGAGGTCGGAGTTCGCCGCTTCATGCTGGACACGCACAGGATCATCGTAGCCCATAGTGGTCAGATAATCGTACACCATCTGAAGAGGACGCTCGGACGAGTCCAGCCTCCTGACGAGCAACGAATAAAGAAATAATTTGACCAAAAAATAAAATGCAGATGTTGAAATCTGTCTAGGGCAGATGTTGAAGTGTGTCTTGGACAGATGTTGAAGTCTGTCCAAGGGCAGATGTTGAAGTCTGTCTAAAGGCAGATGTTGAAGTGTGTCTAGGGAAGATGCTGAAGTCTGTCTAGGGCAGCTGCTGAAGTCTGTCTAAGGCAGATGTTGTAGTCTGTCCAAGGGCAGATGTTGAAGTCTGTCTAAGGCAGATGTTGAAGTGTGTCTAGGACAGATGTTGAAGTATGTCTAGGGCAGATGTTGGTCTGTCTAAGGACAGATGTTGAAGTCTGTCTAAGGCAGATGTTGAAGTATGTCTAGGACAGATGTTGAAGTATGTCTAATGGTAGCTGATGAAGTTTTTCTAAGGACAGATGTTGAAGTCTGTCTAAGGCAGATATTGAAGTGTGTCTAGGACAGATGTTGAAGTATGTCTAGGGCAGATGTTGGTCTGTCTAAGGGCAGATGTTGAAGTGTGTCTAGGACAGATGTTGAAGTCTGCCTAATGGTAGCTGATGAAGTTTGTCTAAGGGCAGATGTTGAAGTCAGTCTAATTCTTCACTTAAAGGAGTTTGTATATAAATAAAGCTGTTAATTTGTAGAAATAAACCTTTCAGAGATGGAACTACATTAGTCAGAGGGAAGAATTTGTGATTATTCCAAATTTAGTATCATAGTAACCAGAACTACTTTTTACTGTATTGCTCCAGTTTTGGAAAATTAGAAATTAAAAGTCCATAAGGACAGTTCTGGTAAGATTTTCTCTCATGTCCATCTCATCTGAACACCTTTATTGTGTCGTAGTTTTGATTTTGTGTTATATAGTCAAACATTTCAGTTCAACACCTTCCATTATACGTGATTTTGGAGTAAACATGTTTTCTGCTCTTCTCTCCATGGAAGGAAATGTGTAGAAGTTCTGTAGAAAATCTGAGGTAATCACACAAACACTACATATACAGTGAATAGAGGTTAGGTTGAAAAACACTAGAGTATCCCTTTAAAACATACTAATGTGCACACCCATTACACATTGATTATAATGCTGCACAAAGCCCAGTGACGTCTCTCTGACTCTCGCCCCGAACCCTTCTCAACATTCGTCGAGTCATTCTGAAGGAGAAAAGCAGGAGAACTCCGAGCAAGGCAGCATTTCTTTTAATCCAATGAGTCTGAGGATAATGCAGTATCATGCTCTATACTTTTGTGCCCTAAAGCTCAAAACATGGCCTTTAAATGATTAACTTTTCCTGGATGCTGATTCCGATTTTATAGAATAGTCGTTTTTTGTTTTTTTTAAACAGAGACTTTCTCGATACCGATTTGGGGGGCGGAGCCATGACTGAGCAAAATAAGTGCCAAACCTTTGGACCAATCACGTCCAACATACAAACTGAAAGAGGATGATGACAGTATGTTGTACCTTAAAACGTTTAACTACGGAACCTTTGTGCTAAGCGAGACAGCCAGATAGCTAACTTGCGATGTTGGTTGCGTTGCTAACATGCTAACGTGATACTCCGACAGGTTTTAGCTGCTGTTAAATACACATGATGAGGAAATAACCACGTAAATCAAGCTAACTTCGCTACTGTTAGTGATATTAGGACATTATGAGCGCCAGGAGGACACAAGGACGTTTTCTAATTTGCATACTCATGCATATTCATTCATCTGTGGCATTTTAAATGAGGTTGAATGTATAGAGATACCCCTGAGTTACTTTTAGTTGTTTATTTTTATTTAAAAAATGTATTTCCTGCATGTATTGTTGTTCAAGGTTTAAATAGATTAGTTATGTGGAAAAACACACACACACACACACACACACACACACACACACACACACACACACACACACACACACACACACACAGAGAGAGATCCTTCAGAGTTTCCCTGATGTATCAGGTCTCTCTCATCAACCCCAGCCTTGGGCAACTTCTGGGAAACTGCAGTATATGTGGTTCCAGTCATAAACAAAAAGAGGGAAGTCTTGGGTGTGTCTGTGTTTGTGCATGTGATTGTGTCTGTCTCTCCGACACATTATAACGCAGTACAGATCGGGACACAAACTTATACACACTCGGAAGCTGGTAAGAAATCTGGGCTCCACTCACCCAAGATGTGACAAAACCTTAAAATACGACATAGTAATGATTCACACTTTAAAACAGCGCTATGGTCTGGGGGCGTGAGTGATGAAAATCAGCTGCTGTACCTGGATCCTCACACACCAGACGAACACTCCGCGCAGAAGAGTCGTGAAAAATTATTTTTATTCTTATATCCAGAAATGCATCAATACCATGTTTTCCTGAAATGAGTAACCCTAATATGAAGCAATCAGGGAACGTGTTATTTAGCTATGTTCATGTCTCCATGGTTTAAATAGTGGCCATGAAATCTGCACACGTGTGTGTTCATGCACTTAGGCTAACACGCTTGCTCCTGCTAACATTAGCGTGTTGATTTTAAATGAAGTGAGCAGTTCTGAGCTAGCTACATTAGTTCGCTTGGATCGAGTAGGATAACATGGTCACTGTTTTGGACCATAAGGTAATGAATTGATATTTGAAGATACCACCGAATCTGCTACGATATGATACGATATGGTACAATACGGTACGGTACGGTACGATACGGTACGGTACGGTACGATACGGTACGGTACGATACGGTACGGTACGGTACGATACGGTACGGTACGGTACGATACGGTACGGTACGATACGGTACGGTACGGTACGGTACGGTACGATACGGTACGATACGGTACGGTACGATACGATACGATTTATTAGCCTCTGATCGATATGTGACTAGCTTTGTTCAGAATCTGTTGTAGGTCTACCATTAATTTGTGAATTATTATAACGTAGAGAAGGACTATTCTAAATTATTATACTCTATTATTATACTATATAAATTATTTACTCATCAGTTTAAAAATATGAATGGTCTTTGTACACACCAGTTGTCTATGAGTGATTTATGATCGCTGCCTTTTAAATCGATGCATCAACCCAAATCATCAAACCTCGTAACATTTAGCTGGAAGGAGTTTTTTAAGAGACTCGGGAGTGGGCGGAGTCAGAGGCGCACACTGATGACATCATATATACAGCAGGGAGTAGTTAAAAGCTACACTGATTCACTAACAAGCCAAGGTTGATACTGTACAAGTGTGTGTGTGTGTGTGTGTGTGTGTGTGTGTGTGTGTGTGTGTTACCTGATCAGGTCTCCGTGCAGTTGCAGGTAAAGGCCCTGGCCGTGACGCTGGGCACACAGCTCCTCCACCGTGGTGCTGGTGGAGCAGAGCACCAGTCTGAGGTCGGGCAGGGACGTGGACGAGGTCTGGGGTCCTGGGGTTACGACCTCGGTGGCTCCGTACAGACACACGCACCCGCGCTGGGCGTCACCCTTTAGCCAGTCCCTCTCACGGGAGCCGAAGCGAGTCTTCCTGGTCACACAGGCCCGGCTGCCGTTCCGCTTCATGTTACGCTGAGACGCAGAAGGAGAGAGAGACAGGGGTGAGACGGCGAGCGCGGGAAAACGTAAAAAACGTTTCAGAAACACGGCATCCGTTCGCCGAGACTTCACATTTACAGAAATCTGATGCCTGTTATAGAAAAATAATCAACGACAGGGCGGAGTTATAAGAACACGACCTGCGGTGTTTATTCCTCTTATTTACCGACACATACAAGTTTCCATTTACTAATGAATGACACATCCTACTTTTTATCCATTTATAGTTGCTTGTAATGTCGTTCTCACTTACAGTTAAGTTCACATACGCAAAATGTTAATACATTTTTAAAAAAGAGGAATCATAAAAATTGCATTTTGTTTTTTTTATTTAGTACTAAATGAATAAATTGCTGCAAATTGTTATTATTTTGTTTTATGGAAAACATGTAAATGTCTTACGTAGCTTCTGAAGGGGCTGAAGGGCGATCTTTAAACAAAATTATAAGAATTTACACTGAGCATCCCGTTCAAAAGTTTACCCCCCCCCCCCCCCCCCCCCCCGGCTCTTAATGTATCGTGTTGCCTTCTTGAGCATCGGTGAATGTTTGCACCTTTTGTAATAGTCGTGTACGAATCCCTCAGTTGGTCAATTATGTAGAAGATGCTGGAAAAGTAAAGAATGTGCAGGACCTGGAGGACTTTTCTGAAGAACAGTGGGCGGTTTAACTGCTCAGGACAAACAAGGGTCTCATGAACAACATCACAAAACATAAAAACAGTCGTTGATCATCCAGGTAACGACACACAGCGTAAAGAATCAAGCGTATGTCAACTTTCGAACTGGTTCGTTTGTGTAAACTCAGTTATTACTGTGTCTTGTCTCTTATCAAAACGAGATATTTCCAATTCCTTTTGGTATACAGACATAAACTAGTGATCACGTGAAGGTTTCACTCTTTCAACTGGTTTTCTCCATTTGTTTGAACCTGCCACCGTCAGACGTGTCCATGTTTCCAAAGGGTTAATGAAAATGAAAATAAAAAAGTAGCTTATACTAATTGAGTAAATAATAATGTCCTCTCTCCTGAAGACTTTCTCACTTTGGAAAACTTCTGACTGTTACAAAGCGCTGACACTGGAGACTCCTTCCATAAATGTTAAACAGAAACCTTCACCATATCAACAATTACACACATACATTTTTTAAAATCCGTTTATTATCAGTGTCGCGTCTGCTGTACGAGTCCCTGTGAACGAGCTGTTGCTATAGAAACGATAGTGTATTAATGTATATAAACCTGTGATTTGTGTTACAGCTGCACTACTGTCAGAGAAAATTAATCAACACCTTCCGACCAATCAGAATCCAGAACCCAGTCTAAACAGTCGAGTAAGTAGAAGCACTGAATTCTGGGTCATGACAGGACACTTCGCCCGCATTAGTACCAGCAGTTCTTGCTTTTCTCGCTGCAGAGACGTAAATATTTACACAGAGCACAAACGCTGAGGCGAGAGGCGCGAGTCACGCCTGAGTCAGACACGGGAGGCCAGCGTGAGGTCATTACTCAGCCTGATGAAATCAAACTCCCACTGAGGTGTGCGTTTTTTCCCCTTCAGTACCCACCAAACAACACTGTTAAACTCTCCTACACACACACACACACACACACACACACACACACACACACACACACACACAACAACAACCATAAAGCTATATCAGCATATCAGTATCTGGATCTGTGTCGCTGCCTCACTGCACATGTGCACATCTGGAATTTTAATTTGACAGCCCTAGATCAGACAAGAGGACAAAAGCAGCGCGGATGGCTAAAATTTCAGTGACATTCATTCTTATGTAAACAAACACGCATGTAAACACAACGGGCGACATCGAGGTCAGCAAAAACCATCGAGGTCGCGTCCATATATCGTACGACAAGTCAACAACGTAATTATCATGATTTTATATTTACATATATTTACTTCATACTGATTATAATAATTATTTTTAAATAATTTATAATAATTAATTGTACTACTTAAGACTTACATTTTCTCTTCTTCTTACTGATCTTTTCTCTCTTTTTCCTTGACTCTTAGAAAGAAGCTATATAAATCTAATGTGCTGTTGTTATTATTATTATTATTATTATTATTATTATCATTATTATTATTATTATTAATGTGGACAGTATTATGCTTATTATTATTATTATCGTTGTTGTTCTTCATTTCATAATAATAATAATAATAATAATAATAATAATAGTAATAATTGTGATTTATTATACGTTTTTATTATTATGTTATTGTTATTGTTATTGTTATTATTATTATTGTTGTTGTTGATAAATTATTATTTATTACATGTGTATACCATTATATATGAATGGTATTATTCTTAGTAACAGTAGTAGTAAAATTAGGCTATTATTATTATTGTTGTTGTTGTTGTTCTTCTTCTTCTTCCTCTTTTTCTTCTTCTTCATTATTATTATTGTTGTTGTTGCTGTTATTGTGATTAATTATATATGTATACCATTTATATATAAATGGTATTATTATTATTATTATTACTATTATTATTATCATTATTATTATGATTATGCTTATTATTATTGTTGTTGTTCTTCTTCTTCTTCATTTCATAATAATAATAATAATTTATTATACATTTATTATTATTATTATTATTATTATTATTATTATTTCTGTTGTTATTGATCTTTTTCTTCTTCATTTCATTATTATTATTATTATTATTATTATTATTATTATTATTATTATTATTAATGTGGACAGTATTATGCTTATTATTATTATTATCGTTGTTGTTCTTCATTTCATAATAATAATAATAATAATAATAATAATAATAATAATAATAATAATAATAATAATAATTGTGATTTATTATACGTTTTTATTATTATGTTATTGTTATTGTTATTGGTATTGTTATTATTATTATTATTGTTGTTGTTGATAAATTATTATTTATTACATGTGTATACCATTATATATGAATGGTATTATTCTTAGTAGCAGTAGTAGTAGAATTAGGCTATTATTATTATTATTGTTCTTCTTCTTCTTCTTCTTCCTCTTTTTCTTCTTCTTCATTATTATTATTGTTGTTGTTGCTGTTATTGTGATTAATTATATATGTATACCATTTATATATAAATGGTATTATTATTATTATTATTATTATTATTATTATCATTATTATTATTATTATGATTATGCTTATTATTATTGTTGTTGTTCTTCTTCTTCTTCATTTCATAATAATAATAAAAAATTATTATACGTTTATTATTATTATTATTATTATTATTATTATTATTAAACTTTATAGAGCCAGAGAGTGAGAACTGATGCCAGAGCTGTAGGTTTCAGAGGCGTGGCCACTTCATCATTGGACTCCAAAAATATATCATGATACTCAATACCTGTCACAATATTTGGAGTTTTGCTGGAGTTAGTTTTGCTTATAATCAGTAATAAAACATTGGATTTGTGAAATTATTATGAAAAACAACATGTTGAGAGATTTTAATCCATGTTAACAAATAAGAGAGAAAATGAAACTGTGAGGAACAAAATGAACCTGTACAGTTATAAAAGCGCTGACACCTGATGACATCATATCGATTGATATCACCGTATCGTATCATATCGCCCAGTTCATGAGTCATGTTCAGCTCGCGATGATTTTAAACATCATTGTGGTGTTGTACGTGTTTTAATCAAACGCTGATGAAGCTTTGAGTGTTTTGTGATGTTAAAATAATAATAATAATAATAATAATAATAATAATAATAATATTCCAATAATATTATTATTCAATGTGATTTTCTGCATTAATGCACAAAAAAACCCATAATCAGATTTTTACAGATTACTGTCTGATGTCTGAGGAAAAATAAACATCTAGTGGGTGAAAATCCTTTTTAAAATCATGTTTGAATTTGTATTAGTAACCAGTTGGAATATTAATGAGGTTATAACGTTGTACCAAAGACAGACCTAATATTAAATCAAAAATTAAATCAGAGCTACTAGAGAGAATTAGCCAAAAACTTTAGGAAATGTAGGTTATGTTTCAACAGCAACATACGTTTAAAAGCGGAACAAAAGTGAATATATCGCTTGTAATGATTAAATACATTCAAATATTATGCAAATTTGTGTAGTGTTGCAACAGTGATGCGTATCTGACAACGCTTAATGGTGTATTTCATACTGAAAACAATGACAATGTTAGAGATATAAATCAAGAATCGAGATCCATCAAGAAAATCGAATCGTGAGGTCTCTAGAGAGTCACACTCCTAAAATATTTCAGAGCCGAAATCAAGAACAAAAACACCAGTAGTTTAGATTTTTCTCTTTTATGGTCATCAGTGAGACGTAGGTGCTCTTGCCCACCCTGTGTCCTGCAGGTACTAGAGGCGTGTCCAGGAATAGACATAGGGTGGCAACAAGGGTGGGCAAAGACACACCAAGGGGTGGCCACCACCTAAATCCCACCAACCAATAACTTTTACTTTTCTCAGTAATGCTCAGTGGGATTTATGGTGGCCATAATCGGTGTGTGTTCTTGCCCACTATCTGCCCTGCAGGTACTAGAGGCGTGTCCATGTTTAAACATAGGGTGGCAATAAGGGTGGGCAAGAAAACAACACTAAGGGTCGGCCACCACTTAAATCCCAATGACCAATTAGTTTTATTTTTCTCAGTAATGCTCAGGTATGTGATCACTGGGATTTACGGTGGCCACCCCTCAGTGCGTGTTCTTGCCCACGCTCATCGCTACCCCAGGTCTAAACCTGGACACGCCTCTACAGCACCTGCAGGCTGGAGGTCAACGCAACAATATATTTAATTTAACTGATCACTAATTATTTATTACGGTGAAGGAAGGCCAGGATGATGATGTCAGCTTTCTGGTGGATTCTGAGATTTATTTGGAGGGGAGAGTTAACAGGTTAGAATAATAATAAGTTTAATAAATAGCTAAATCTACATATTGAATGCACAGAAGTGTAAATAGGTATAGGTGTAAATGTGATTGATGAGATTGATGGGATTAATAGGAATTCACGCGTAGGATGATTAAAGCTTTAAGCTGCACAGAATAATGATGACTAGAATGATAGAAATGGTGGAGTTAGACTGAGAAACATGGGACTGAGCCCTACCTTTAAAACCCGGATCCCTGCAGGAGCAGCAGCGGGAGCAGCGGCGCTTCCTCCTCCTCCTCCTCCTGCGCTTCCTCCTCCTCCTCGGCTCGCCGCACGGTTCGACGCCGCTTCGTGGAGCCCCGGGCTCGGTCTCGGCCACGTCCCCGTGCCGCTCCGGCCCTCCTCCTCCACACCGGCGCCGCTTTTTCGCTCGGCGCTTTTCTCCTCGTCCTTCATTGTCGTCTCCTAAACGTAGCGTGGCGTCTGCGGCTCACAAATTCCACACGTAACATCGCCTGCTGAATTCCGACACAGGAGGCGGCGGAAAAACCCCATCCTGACTTGGTGAGACGCCATCATGAGGACTGAGAAGCGCGCTCTCTCTCTCTCTCTCTCTCTCTCTCTCTCGGCTGTCAGATCGCACGATGAATAAACATAAGAGGGGCGGGGCCATCTCGTTTCATATCATTATTATTCATGAGCCATCCAACCTCTACGTATCTGATGCATTCTTTTCTTTTTTTGTTTGTTTGTTAAAAAAAAATAAAAATCAGAGCTCATATTCTGTATATCTCACAGCATTACTGAGAAAAGTAAAACTTATTGGTCAGTGGGATTTAAAGTCCCCATGAAATCAAAATTGAAGTTTTGTGGCCTATATGAATATAATATAACCTTAAGGTTATCTATAAGCCAGTGAGCTCCAAAACAATCACAAAATTCGTACACATTCAAAATGTACAGTCTCTCTCTCTCTACCACCAGTACGGATCAACAATTTTGATGACATCGTTCTGCACTCCTTCAGCTTCTCATCAGATTTTCTGTCCAATCAAATGCTCTCTAGAATCTGAGTTGTCCCGCCCCCAACATTGTAAAAAAAAAAACACAAAAAAACAAGTTGCCGTATTAGCAAGAATGGGTCGTAAATGTGCCTTTGGCTGTTCGAACATGAGCATTTTCCATCTGTAAGTTGGTTAGGAAGGAAATGGGCTAGCGTCCATGGTACTAACTGTCAAATACGGCTTAGTCCGGACTGTGAGGTAAGCTAAACATTATTGGCTATTTATAAAGGTGGAGGAGCCACTCAATATGTCCGGCCCTGACTTCCTGTTTCAGTGGAAATTACATCAACACATCGCATAACGCTGTGTGTTTCAAGACACTTCGCAGGGACTTTAAGTGGTGGCCACCCCTTAGTGGCGTGTTCTTGCCCACCCTCACTGCCACCCTTTGGCTAAACATGGACACGCCTCTAGTACCTGCAGGGCAGATAGTAGGCAAGAACACAAACACCAATTATGGAGTGGCCACCATAAATCCCTCTGATCACCACCTGAGCATTACTGAGAAAAGTAAAAGGTTTTGGTCGGTGGGATTTAGGTGGTGGCCACGACTTGGTGTGTCCTTGCCCACCCTCACTGCCACCGTATGTCGATATCTGGACACTCCTCTAGTACCTGCAGGGCCGAGGGTGGGCAAGAGCACCTACATCCCACTGATGACTATAAAAATAAATAAATAAATAAATAAATACTGTATATAAATTATTGGCATTTTTGTTTTTTGGGGTTAGTTCTTGATTTGTGAAACATTAGGAGTGTAAATCTCTAGAGACCCCATGATTCGATTTGATTTGATTGATTATAAACTCTATAACACTCTAGAAACACTCTAGAAACACTATATAGCCAAAAGTTTGTGGACACCTAATATGTGCACCACACTCATATGTCCTTTTTATTCATCCCATTCCAGATTTAGTTCCCCCTTTGCTGTTATTATAACCAAGTATAGATTACCAAACAGGCCTACCAGGCATAGGCCCAGGTAAACAGCCCCAAAGTATGATGCTGCCACCACCATGCTTCCCCATGGGGATGGTGTTCTTTTGGTGATGTGCTGTGTTGTTGTTTTTTTTGTTTGTTTGTTTTCATTATTATAGCACATTATTCCACATGGTTTTGGGAGATTGGATGTATTTATTTATTTGTTTTTTGGTTAAAAAAGCCTTCCCTGACCAGTTTTCTCCTGATCGTCTCATCAATTTTAGAGAGACGTCCTGTTCTTAGTAATGTCACTGTCTTTACAGTGTTCCATGGTATATCCAATGCCTTGGAAATTGTTTTCTAACCCTCTCCTGATTGATATTTTTCACCAATGAGATCCCGTACCTGCTTTGTAAGCTCTTTGTGGCCCGTGGCTTTTCCAGTTGTCAGGAAAATCCTATAGGAGCCGCTGTACTTTATTTGGGGTTAATCGCTCACTTTAATTGATGGCAGGTGTACACTTATTAGTATTTAATATGAGTTTGAATGTGATTGGTTAATTATGAACACTGCCACATTCCCAAATATAAAAGTGTGTGCACACTTGTGCAAGCTGGGTATTGGGAGTTTTTTGTGTTTCTTTTTTTTCCCCAAAAACATTTCTGGGTGTTTGTCACTTGATATTTATATGTTGTAATTCCACAATAAAGGTGAAAAAGGTTCTGACACGATTTATCTTGGTTTAAATTTTTTTTTTACATCACAAAAGCCTGCCATTTTAACAGGGGTGTGTAGACGTTTTATATCCACTGTATTATACCGATTAAAGGTTTTTTTTTTAAATCATTACCAGCTGCTATGGTGCAACACATAATTAACCAATTGGGATCATGCATTTTCCCTGTTTCTTTTTTAAAGCTATTAGTCAGATAAGCTACACTGTAAGCATAGAGATATTGAAGTGAGAGCCTGCTGGAGTAGGAAAAGAAAGTAGATCCAGATTTATAAGATAAGACATAACATCCTGTGGAACTGTGGAAGTTAATTTATTGCAACATTATTAAAATTGCAAAGTGGTTTGATGGTAGATTTGAAATGCCTTGAAATGATTGCTCACAGATTTTATTTTATTTTGTATCTGTCCTCATCACACCCACCTTTTGTGCATCTGTGCCCAGGGGCCCACTGTCTCATAATTCGTCCCTGATGATAAGCTCCACTCTTCTGGGAAGGCTTTCCGCTAGATTTTGGGGCGTGGCTGTGGGGATTTGTGTTCATTCAGCTAGAAGAGCTTTAGTGAGGTTGAGGTCAGGTACTGATGTTGATGTGAGGAGGCTCCAGTTCCAGTTCATCCCAGAGGTGTTCAGTGGGGTTGAGGTCAGGGCTCTGTGCAGGACACTCCAGTTCTTCTACCTTCTTCCAACCTTCACACACCACGTCTTCATGGAGCTCACTTTGTGCACTTTGTGTCGTGCTGGAACAGGTTTGGGCCTCTTAGTTCCAGTGAAAGGAACAAAGTGTAACATATAGTGTAAATTTTAATGTATTTAGGAGTTTTATCCCCAGTGACACATTTAGAAGATTATTTATTGGTACTTAAAAGTTTGTGAACCCTTTAGAATTTTCTATATCTCTGCATAAATGTGACCTAAAACATCATCAGATTTTCACACGAGTCCTAAAAGTAGATAAAGAGAACTCAATTAAACAAATGAGACAAAAATATTATATCTGGTCATTTATTTGTTGAGGAAAATGATCCAATATTACATCTCTGTGAGGGCAAAAGTATGTGAACCTCTAGGATTAGCAGTTGATTTGCAGGTGAAATTAGAGTCAGGTGTTTTCTATCAATGGGATGACGATCAGGTGCGAGTGAGCGTCCTGTTTTATTTAAAGAACAGGGATCTATCAGAGTCTGATCTTCACAACACATGTTTTTGAGGACCTCAGTAAAAGAGTTGTTGAAGCTCATCAGGCTGGAAAAGGTCACAAAACCATCTCTAAAGAGACTCCAATCCACAGTCAGATACATTGTGTACAAATGGAGGAAAATCAAGACCATTGTTCCCCTCCCCCAGGATTGGAGACCGACAAAGATCACTCCAAGAGAAAGACGTGTAATAGTCCGTGAGGTCACAAAGGAACCCAGGGTAACTTCTAGGCAACTAAAGGCCTCTCTCACATTGGCTAATGTTAATGTTCATGAGTCCACCATCAGGAGAACACCGAACAACAATGGTGTGCATGGCAGGGCTGCAAGGAGAAAACCACTGCTCTCCAAAAAGAACATTGCTGCCCTTCTGCAGTTTGCTAAAGATCACATGGACAAGCCAGAAGACTAGTGGAAAGATGTTTTGTGGATGGATGAGACCAAAATAGAACTTTCTGGTTTAAATGAGAAGCGTTATGTGTGGAGAAAGGAAAACACTGCATTCCAGCATAAGAACCTTATCCCATCTGTGAAACATGGTGGTGGTAGTGTCATGGTTTGGGCCTGTTTTGCTGCATCTGGGCCGTGACGACTTGCCTTCATTGATGGAACAATGAATTCTGAAGTATATCAGCAAATTCTAAAGGAAAATGTCAGGACATCTGTTCATGAACTGAATCTGAAGAGAAAGTTGGTCATGCAGAAAGACAACGACCCTGAACACACAAGTCGTTCTACCAGAGAACAGTTAAAGAAGAATAAAGTGAATGTTTTGGAATGGCCAAGTCAAAGTCCTGACCTTAATCCAATAGAAATGCTGTGGAAGGACCTGAAGTGAGCAGTTCATGTGAGGAAACCCACCAACATCCCAGAGCTGAAGCTGTTCTGTACTGAGGAACGGGCTAAAACTCCTCCAAGCCGACGTGCAGGACTGATCAACAGTTACCGCTAACGTTTAGCTGCAGTTACTGCTGCACAAGGGGGTCACACCAGATACTGAGAGCAACTGAAAAGGTTCACATACTTTCGCTCTCACAGAGATGTAACATTGGATCATTTTCCTCAATAAATAAATGACCAAGTATAATATTTTTGTCTCATTTGTTTAATTGGGTTCTTTTGATCTATTTTTAGGAAAATCTGATGATGTTTTAGGTCGTATTTATGCAGAAATGTAGAAAATTCTACAAACTTTCAAACACCACTGTAAGTTTTGACTTCACTAGTTAGTGCACTATTTATTTAAGGAGTTGTGCTAAAGTTTTTGGAGTTGTAAAATCCCTCACTGTCGGTAACATTTAAAATTACCCATAATGCATGTTGCCATTTGTGAGAAATAGGAGATAAGGCACTGTTACATACAGATTAAGATATTAGTTATTTTATTTATTGTATTGTTTTTCTGTGCATTTGAAACATAACACATGGATACTCATTAATATCCAGACGTCCTGCAGTTTCCATATTTCACCACCAGAGGGCGGCAGTGTAGTGTATTATTCTGTATGTACATTTCTCACATTAACAAATATGTACGTAAAATAAAAATAAGCGATATTTTAAACGCAGGTTTCCTTCACAACAACCTTCGTGCATATTTCAGATAACCTAAAACATTAATAGCATCTACAGCACTTTGTCCAATTCCACTATAACTATGCTTTACTTTCAAATATAATCATTACAAAATATGTGGACGTTTGCTTGAAACATTGTTTTCCACAAGTTGTCCATGATACGTGATGAAAAATGTTAATTTTAGTTCAGTCACTCAACCCTGTTACCTGAACATGTTCACCCCCGTAGAATATTTGGAATATTCCACAAGTTTCATCATCCAAATTTCCTGAAGATCCTGCGAAGAAGAAAATTAAGTTCTCTCATTCTTGTTTCTTTATTTTCAATAATAGTGATAATGACTGCCTTCTTTAATTATTAATTAAAAAAAAACATAAATTTTGAGGTAAATCATTAGAATGTTCTCGTCATTTACTAATTCTGTGCTAAAAGCTCAACCCTGTTACTCATTTAAGAGCAAAGTGCAGTCAATATGGGCAAGAAAACCTTGTAAAAGAGAGATAAAGAGAGAGAGAGAGAGAGAGAGAGAGAGAGAGAGAGAGAGAGAGAGAGAGAGAGAGATTGTCGCCTGCGATGAGACTAACACAATAGTTAAATGCATGTTTTCTGATTTATTGTTTAAAAGCAATAAAATTTCAAATGTAATGTTTAGGAATAACAAGTTGTAAATGCCACTGCAATCATCATGGAATGTAATATTTACACAAACCGCACACGAATCATGGAAATCGCTGAAAATAAATTGTGCAATCACCAGTAAAACCCCAAACAACACTGCTGTAGCTGACACCAACAGCACGCGCACACACACACACACACACACACCCATGTCAGTGCTGTAATGAGAATAAATCACCACCCAAATAAATATCTGTTCAGCAGTGGTCCTATAGTGATCTCTTCCCTTTGATAAATGGGTTAAGGGGGTGCCAATACTTTGTGCATGAATAGATGAACTACAGTCAGTAGAAACTGGTCAATAATAATAATAATAATAATAAATTGTTAAAATGATAACTAAATTGTAATAGAGCACCTACTAAGTTCAGCATGTGCTAAATCTTACAGTAATGCAGCTCAGCCACTGCGGTGCATCAGCTAACATAGACACACACTAGCGCCTTCTTCTGTTAAAGGGTGCAATTACTTTTGTCCTAATAGCTAGTCTTTTTTATTTTCATTTATGGATTTTTTTAGATTGCATTCATTAACGTCATTTTATTAAATTTGTGTACAATTAAAATTAATATGCAATTTATACGTCAGTGTAGTCATATCAATATTACATTGTGAATATACACTCACTGACCAATTTATTAGGAACCCCTGTACATCTGTTCATTCATACAAATATTTAATCAGCCGATCGTACAATACAGCAGCTCAGTGTATAACTGCGTGGAGGCACGGGGCAAGAGTGTCAGTTTATATTTAGATCGAACATCAGATTGGGGGAAAAAAGTATTTGATCCCCTGCTGATTTTGTACGTTTGCCCACTGACAAAGAAATGATCAGTCTATGATTTTAATGGTAGGTGTATTTTAACAGTGAGAGACAGAATAACAACAAAAACATCAAGAAAAACACATTTCAAAAAAGTTATAAATTGATTTGCATTTTAATGAGTGAAATAAGTATTTGACCCCCTATCAATCAGATCAAGATTTCTGGCTCCCAGGTGTCTTTTACACAGGTAATGAGCTGAGATTAGGAGATCTCTCTTAAAGGGAGTGCTCCTAATCTCAGTTTGTTACCTGTATAAAAGACACCTGTCCACAGAAGCAATCAATCAATCAGATTCCAAACTCTCCACCATGGCCAAGACCAAAGAGCTGTCCAAGGATGTCAGGGACAAGATTGTAGACCTACACAAGGCTGGAATGGGCTACAAGACCATCGCCAAGCAGCTTGGTGAGAAGGTGACAACAGTTGGTGCGATTATTCACAAATGGAAGAAACTGTCAGTCTCCCTCGGTCTGGGGCTCCATGCAAGATCTCACCTTGTGGAGTTTCAATGATCATGAGAACGGTGAGGAATCAGCCCAGAACTACACGGGAGGATCTTGTTAATGATCTCAAGGCAGCTGGGACCATAGTCACCAAGAAAACAATTGGTAACACACTACGCCGTGAAGGACTGAAATCCTGCAGCGCCCGCAAGGTCCCCCTGCTCAAGAAAGCACATGTACAGGCCCGTCTGAAGTTTGCCTGAATGATTCAGAGGAGAACTGGGTGAAAGTGTTGTGGTCAGGTGTGGTCAGATCTCTTTGGCATCAACTCAACTCGCCGTGTTTGGAGGAGGAGGAATGCTGCCTATGACCCCAAGTCATAACACCATCCCCACCGTCAAACATGGAGGTGGGAACATTATGCTTTGGGGGTGTTTTTCTGCTAAGGGGACAGGACAACTGCACCGCATCAAAGGGACGATGGACGGGGCCATGTACCGTCAAATCTTGGGTGAGAACCTCCTTCCCTCAGCCAGGGCATTGAAAATGACCTTAATGACTTGGAGAGGATCTGCAAAGAGGAGTGGGACAAAATCCCTCCTGAGATGTGTGCAAACCTGGTGGCCAACTACAAGAAACGTCTGACCTCTGTGATTGCCAACAAGGGTTTTTCCACCAAGTACTAAGTCGAAGGGGTCAAATACTTATTTCACTCATTAAAATGCAAATCAATTTATAACTTTTTTGAAATGTGTTTTTCTGGATTTTTTTGTTGTTATTCTGTCTCTCACTGTTAAAATACACCTACCATTAAAATCATAGACTGATCATTTCTTTGTCAGTGAACTGCTGCTCACTGGAAGTTTTTTTCTTTACTGCACCATTCTGAGTAAACTCTAGAGACTGTTGTGTGTGAAAATCCCAGGAGATCAGCAATTATAGAAATACTCAAACCAGCCCATCTGGCACCAACAATCATGTCATGGTCAAAAACACTCAGATCACATTTTTTGGGCCCATATCTGTATGAATTTATGTGCTGCACTGCTGCCACATGATTGGCTTAGATAAATGTATGAATGAGTAGGCATGCCAATATTCCTAATAAACTGCTCCATGGTTTTGTTTGCATGAAATTATGCCCCCTAATGGCCAATTTAAGTAAGATTGCATTACATATTAGTGGATCTATACCTGAACCTACTATTCAAGTTTGTTGATAACTCAGTGTTAACCCTGTCAAATGCCTGCTGAAATCTGATTGTCTGACGGCTGCCATGTTTTTTTTATTTTTAAAAAAAAAATTATTAATCAGGTCATCATTAAAAATCCACTTACAGATTAGGGCATAAATGAATCATACCAAATTTCAGCTCAATCAGACTTACAGTTCCTGAGAAACAGTTATCTGACCTTAGCTCCACCCCCTACGTATGACCACAACCCGCACTAACCTCAGAATCAACTCATTTATATGTATTTCCAGTTTTGTGCACATCCATGCAAGCTGTTTGAGTAAATTACACACCACCTTATTAGAATTGATTGACGTTCATACTCTGCTGAGCTATTTGACACCAAATTTGTGCAGATAGGTCAAAAATCCTAGGACTAGTTTGCTAAAGTAGATTTTGCATATTGTGTAAATTAGCAAAATGGTTTTTTGTTTGAGGCTTATTTGTTTGGGAGAACCCAAGGAATTAGTGGGACAAAAAGAAATTTGTTTGTAGGACTCACGGTTCTTGAGATATTAAGCAAAATGTAAACACTTGCCCTCTAGCGCCACCATTGGGCCGATCAGGTCCAACTCATTTGCTTGAGCAGCGGGAGGGAGTACTACCTGTTGACCAGTTTTCATGACTCTATGACTTATGGTTTGGTCTGCATGATTCATTTTATGTCCGAAAAAATAATAAGAAAAATCCTAACAAATAAAAATTAGAAAATAGTAGTAGTAGAAAAATGTAGTACTAAAATGGTAAATATTAACAGCAATATTAAAAACATTACTACTACTACTAATAATAATAATGTAATTACAGTAATAATAAGAGTAATAAAAATAGAACTAGTAATGCCAGAATAGTAATAATAGTAGCAATCCTAATCATAATAGTGAAGGTTGTATTTTTTTTCTGCTGGAGTAAGGGATCTAGATCCATATGCAATGACCCTTAACTTTCCATTCTGCCACTGGTAGAGAACTGCCCCTAAACCCTTCTCAGATGCATCAGTATGGAGAGAGAAAGGACAGTTGAAATCAGGATGGGTAAGCATGTCAAATGTTCCCAAGGTGTTCTTGTGCTCTTCAGTCCAGACCACCGGTGTTCTAGAGGGAAGCTCTAGAGGTTACGTTTTCCTTTGGTTTTATGGTTTCTTTCTCTAGGCCTGATTGCATCATTGCCCTTTACTTGCAGATGATCATAGATCGGTTTTGAAATTCTGGAGAAGTCCTGGATGCATGTTCTGTAGTAGCTTAAGAATACCAGCAATCTTTGTACTTCCCCAATGGTGCTTGGTGACTTTTCGCTCAGTGACACAATGGCTTCAAGGTCCTTGGGATCAACGCGGACACCTTTAGCAGAAAGAAGACGTCTCGCATAGCGGACCTCTCTTTTGAAAAACTCACATTTGATTGGTCTGAGGTTCACCCCATGCTGTTGCAGTGCTTTTAGGACTCTAAGTCTTTCAAGGTGGTCCTCAAAAGTCTCTGCATAAAAGTATATCAAGGTAAGATATGGAGCAATCATCTTGTAGGGAGTCCAGCATTTCCTCCATGTTCTCAGGAATGCAGCAGGTGCATTGATCAGCCCAAAGGGAATCCTTACCCACTCATACAACCCCCATGGTGTGATGAAGGCCATCAAATGTCTGGATCCCTCAGCCATAAACCCTTGGTGATGTGCCTTCCCTTGATCAAGGATGGAAAACCAGCTGTAACCCCCCAGAGTGTCTGTAATGTCCTGAATACGAGGTAAAGGATGTCTGTCGGGTATTGTCTTCTGGTTAAGTGAACGATAATCAATGCAGTCTTGGACTAAACAATCCAACCTCTAGCCAATATGCCTTGGATGTACTCCTTAACCTCCTTGTAGAGTGGCTTAGGGACAGAGGCATATGATCTTTGGACAGGTACGTCAGGTACAGTGTTTAAGATCAACCGGAGAATGTCTAAGTGCGTTCGAATTCCTTCCTTCATCTTTGGTAATAGCCAGGGAGTCCATACTGTTTACTTTCCCAGCCAAAGTTTGAAAGTCTGCTTGATTTGTTTCAATTACTTTTCTGACTGTGATGTTATGCATGATGTAATTGCAAACAGGAATTTGAACATATGGATTCTGAGGATTGTGAATTTTCAAAAGACCCTCGCCAACAGTCAAATGGTCTAACTGTGCACACTCCATGACGGGTTCAAACAGTACCACAGAGCTGGTGAGATCAAAGTAGTCTGGAACACGACACTTAACAAGTGACACAACCTGTGCCTATAACATCCTGAGGTCCAAAGTTTAGTGAGGCTTGGGCATCCATATCTAGCTAAATGTTCTGGTGTTGAATGAGATTGACAAAAACATTGGCCTTATCACCTTAAATTTCCATTGCTGTGCTGAAGAGGTTGGCTAGGGTGAACAAGACTTGAGTTCGACTATCCCCTTCTCTTATAATCTCTTGGAAAACATTAAAGCCAAGAATAGGTCTTTCTAAGCCAATACTGCTTACCAGAAAAGGAACATTTATAGCCAATCCAGGGTCCTCATTCCCTGGAAGATAAAGAGTGATCTCCACCCAACCATGGAAAGGTATTGTGTCCTTTTTTTCACGTCTCTGACCTCCAGTTCCTGAGGGTCAATAATCTCAGTGAGGGGACAAAGCTCTGTGTGAAGTAAGTACATGTCTTTTCAATTATGGTCCATAGTGCTCCTGTGTCTAATAAAACACTGACAGGCTAACCATTCATGGTACATTTCAGCAGACACCTTTCCCCTACAACCTGAGCAACTCTCATTTGGTTGGGCTGGTTTACATGGTTTGGCAAGTATGGAGAGGTAACGCTATGGATCTGTTTTGAAAAAATGTGAGTGGCTGTAGGAGCATGTGCCATTTTATACTGAGATGGTTGCTTTACTTTGATCACTGGTTGTCCCTCTGCAGTGATAGATCCCCATTTCCCTGAACTCTTGGCTTCTTAAGGCAGATGACAGCTCTGTGTCCCTCTGCACCGCACACAAAACAATGGCTGCAAGTGGCCACATTTTGCTCTGTGCAGTCTGAGCATCGTGACTGTCATCTTGGGTGAGGACGTCTATTTGAAGAGGACCGTGGTTGTGGTTGTGGTCTTGACCTGTATCGATGTGGTTGATACTGGGTCTGGGACTGCACTTGTGTGTCCGGCTGGTACTGCAGCATGGCTGATGGTAGGAACAGTGTTGGATGCTGAAACACTAAAATGAACTGGTGGAAGTGTACCACGGGCTGTTGGGGCAGTCGCGGATGTATTTGAGGTTGTTGCTCACTGTAATCGTGCCACGAATTATGAGGTTTTGTTATTCTAGACTGTTTCAGGGAATCAACTACAGTAGTTAAAGCTTCTATTTATACTTTCAGCTGATGAACAGTGTCGTCTTTTATCGTGTCATAAATATAGATAGACATATGTAAATAAATAAAATATGCAAATAATTCAATATCCTTGTGTCCCAAACTCGAACATACCACTACTACTATATAATAGCAGTAATCATAATACAAAGTACTATTAATAAAAACATTACTGTATATTAACACAAAATTCTGCTGTTGAAATAGTAATAAAAATAGAAATCTTAGTGTTAAAATAACCACAGTAAGAATAGTAATCGAACCTGTAGTAATAGTAATACTAATAATCCAACTATTACTACTACTATTAGTAATAATAAATAAATAAATAAAGCAATGTGCAATGTTAGTTTTGACTTTTTCTTTTTTTCTTTTTTTTAAATTTTTTATTTCTCTTGGTCATTTTCTCCAACCCAAAGACAATTATACACAGCATAAGTCTAAAATATCCCATGTAGTAGATTACAAGTTTTTCATTCATCATCATGAATTATTTTCAGTCCAGCACTCACTCACTCACTCCTTGAAGACACGGGACACTGATTCAGCTCAGCATGTCAAACTTATTGATGAGGGGAAACGAACAAAACAAAACAAAACAAAAAAGTCAGCACGTGTGAAGTACACCCAGCCCTCCACCACCACCACCACCACCGTTATCATGATCATCCACACACTCGGACGATGTGGTTGGACAGCAAGCGTAGAAAAAGCCCCGTAGAGATCAAAGTCCAAAAACAATTTATTTATTTATTTATTTAAACGAACAGGGGATACAGGTGGAGGAGAGAATCATCCAGGTGTGTGATGTACGACTCTTTCAAACGGGGTGTGGTTTTAATTCCGTTACACAGTTCTCGAAAGAAGGTGATGGATGTGGGGGGGGGAAGAGATTTTAAAGAATCGCGTCTTCTCTTCCATCGACAGGAAGTTCTTTTCTTTTCTTACAGAAAGAGTAAAAATGACAAATATTTACAATCAGGGTTTTCCACATGCAGTCGAAAAACGTTGCAGCCAAAACAAAACAAAAAAAAAAAGATGTTTAACAGAGGGGGTGGGAAAGGGGAGGGGGGTGTAGGAAAAGGTGCAGGAAGGTAACTCGCTCAGTCTCGGACGCTCCTCTCCGTCGACACACACACACACACACACACACACACACACACACACACACACACACACACACACACACACACTTGAGCTGAGTGAATAGAACAAGCCTAAAAAGCAGCACAGGGCCTGATTTTATTCCTCCTCGCCTTCTTTGTGTTCTCCAGTCCCCTTTTTAGTCATACACTTCATCGAGGAAAATGGTATGGAGAGAAATATTTAAGACACAGTAACAGCTTCGATCGGTCCGGTACTCGAAGACTCGTATCTCAGAGTATGAACAGGACAATCAGGAATGGGTGTGGTGTTAATCATTTCTCTCCAACGTGACAAAATCAGTGTTAATTTATGGGGGGAAAAAAAATTATATATGGACGTATTTGAGTGAAATGGTCATTTCCTAGTCATGTAAAAGTAATGACAATGCCAACAGTGACCTGAAGGTGATTCGTTGATAGAAAGCTAAGCGTGAGGAGGGTTAGGGTGGCGATGCAGCGCATGCATCATCATCATCATCATCATCATCATCATCATCAGTCCCTTCATCATATTGCGAAACCTCATTTCAGTAGTGCATCAAACCACCGACATTCTGACCGCTATCTACGTGATTAGCAAAACAAAAAGAAAAGAAATTAAAAGGAAAAGAAATGCACTTTGATTCTTTACACTTGTATACAAGTACAGCCCCCTAACTAATCTCCACAGGTCTTCAAATTGGAGTTTATTTGATTTTTGATTTTTTCTCCCCCCGTCATCTTTTACAGTTATATACAATATACAGGCAGCAGATAATACATTTTCTTCTGAATAAACAATCAAACAAGGAAGTTATTAAATTAGACTGATCACTGTGTAGGATTTTAGATTAGAAAAAAAAGGGTCAATATGTTTAAAAAGAAAAGAAAAACAAAAAGGTGAGAAGGATAGATGCATCTTAAAAGCCCTCAATATGTACAGAAAAAAAGTCCCGAGACATCACGAGAAAAAAAAAAAAAAAAAAAAAAAATCGAGTAACAGAATGCAGACTTTCTTTTTTTTTTATCTTTCTTTTTTTCTTCACCATATACACAAGTTACAACTCTGATTTGGTCACTGAACTAAAAAGACGAATTTTAATTTTGTAAAAATCTGGTCACTGTGTGTAAGTAAGTGAAGATCGAAAGATCTGTTAGTGAAGTTTTTCCCTCCCCCTTCAAAGATGCCTTGATATACCATCTTGATGCTAAGGGGGGAAAAAAATTAAAAATAAAAAAGACGAGGTATTTCAGTTACTGCTTCCAAGGTTTTTCTGAAAAACAGGAGATAGTCAAGGGGGAAAGTTCACACCTACGTCACATCCTCGATATCCGGCATGAATTAAATAAATGTTTCTCCAATTTACAGAAAGCAGCCAATCAATCGGGTCGGCGCTAACCATTATGGCGAAAAAGGCACGATGCTTTAAAGTCAGGCGACGGAGTTTTTTTCTTCTTCTCCCCACTTCAAAAAATAAAAAATAAAACAATAAAAATTAATTCAGTGCATGTACCTACATTCACGATGGGCCTCATATACAGTGCACAATTTCAACTCGTCTCCGAACTGCACTGGTGTTTAACGACGACTTTTGGTCAAACGACAACGAAGTCAGATGTCGGTCAGGATCACGACAAGATACCACGAGACGCGAGGAATTCTGACTTCACGAAGAAAAAGAAAAAAAAAAAAAAAGTGTGTCTAATGTGAAAGAAACTGATAATCTATACAAACCTACGTGTACGCTGACATTGTGGGTGTGGCCTTTTGTGTGCGTTTTTTTTTTTTTTTTCCTTTCGATGACAAATGGTAGTAGCTATAGAAACTCCCTAAAGCTAACTAGTTAAATACAAAGGAAAATCAGTGTAAATTAAAATTTTAAAAAAAAGTTTTTTTTTTTTTTCCTTTCTTTACGTGCTCGGCTTCATACTAGCTACGCTGTCAGATTAGATTAATAAAGCTAGCTAATTGTACTAGCTACGTATGCTTACCAGAGGCTCCAGCGATCTCTGCTACCTCCGTCCAAGCTTCACTTTCCTTCTAATGTCTCTATACACATTTAATGAGAGGATAAGATGAAACTGCGCTTAAAAACAGCTGTTTTTGGACGTCAAACGGTAAAGTCGTGAACCGAAGAAACGTCGGACCACCCGCGTCACAGGATCGGTCCGAGGAACGATTCGAACCGAACGAATCTTGAATTTGAACAGAACCACGAAAAGTCGCTCGTCGATGAAATCGTGCACGGAAGTGGAAGATGAACGATGGCCCGTAACTTCGTCGCGTGTTCGTGTGAACGCAGGGCAAACAACCCAACCCTCCCCGATCTCCACCATCTCAGACCCAAACCTATCGCTTTAATTAATAAAATATTGTACAGTTTAAACAAAAAGGTGTACAACGTGTAATGAAGACTATAGTATAGCGAATAGTGACGCGTGCACTAGAATTTCGCCGGAGATCGCAGATCGGCGAAATCGTGCGTTCATGAAAAGTAAAGTTCATCTCGCCAGCTTTATTGTTCTTTATGAAATGCCTCAGTTATATAAACAGACTCTGAAATGCCAGCTCGAATCCAAAAAAATAAAAAATAAAAAAAAATACTTAAAGCTCAGAATTTTTTTTGTTAATCTTTCATTTAAAAAAAAAAAAAAAAAAAGAAGCCTAATAAGATTAAAAACATGAAAATCGAGACGAATCAAAAAGCTCGTTCCAACGAGCTCCTCCTCTCCAGAGTGACCATCAAGTGGTATATTCCATGTACAGACAGAAAGAGGGTCAGGGCCAGCTTAGTGTGTGTGTGTGTGTGTGTGTGTGTGTGTGTGTGTGTGTGTGTGTGTACTAAACCGAGTACCCATGTGCAAGCTGGTAATAGAAGTGATGTGCTAATTCCGAAGCAGAAAGACAGAAAAGACAGACAAAACAGGAAAAAAAGGGAAAGGGTTTATCATTGTCATCATAATCATGGTTTTCACACTAACTTTTGTGTGTGTGTGTGTGTGTGTGTGTGTGTGTGTGTGTGTGTAAGATTCCTCTGTTTTTCCCCATGCAACCCCAGGGCAGCGATGTGCAGTTATGTCACAGGGAGCCAGTCAGGGATGAGAAAGGGTGCTCCATAGCTCACAGTTCCCTTGCTTGGGATGTGTGTGTGTATATATATGTGTGTGTGTGTGTGTGTGTGTGTGTGTGTGTGTGTGTGTGTGTGTGTGTGTGTGTGTGTGTGGGGCGGGTGTTACAGATCGAGTGAACAGCACGATCACTGCCAGGACTGAGGGGGAAAGTTGTTGACCTCGGCCATGTCTTGAACGGGAGAGCCTTTGTAGTTGTACGTCAGCTTGATGCGCATTCGCAGCTGTTGCTGTAATCGTAAAAGAAGAGTCAGGTGTGTTCTGGGACAGGTACGCCTTCTAATCACGCACAGCCAAGTGCATTAATACAGACAAGAGAAGAGAAACGACCGGGTATATGATCGTTATCCTCTAAGAGAGTTAGACGATGGATAGCTGTGTAGGTCGAGTCAACTGGGTAAATAATGCAATAACTATAACAACATTAAATTAAATGTCTTACCTTCTGCGGGTTGAGAACCCTGATGACTTGCGTGACGCTTCCCTGGTTGAGTGCTGGGATAACATTACTACTAGGGGAGAGGAGCTGCAGCTGGAATGTCTACCGGCACAAAAAACAGGACCACGTATGAATATAACCGCATGTACAGCGGTGCTTGAAAGTTTGTGAACCCTTTAGAAGTTTCTACATATCTGCATAAATATGACCCAAGTCCTAAAATTAGATAAAGAGAACCCAATTAAACAAATAAGACAAAAATATTATACTTGGTCATTTCTATATTGAGGAAAATGATCCAATATTACATCTCTGTGAGGGCAAAAGTATGTGAACCTCTAGGATTAGCAGTTGATTTGCAGGTGAAATTAGAGTCAGGTGTTTTCTATCAATGGGATGACGATCAGGTGCGAGTGACCGTCCTGTTTTATTTAAAGAACAGGGATCTATCAGAGTCTGATCTTCACAACACGTGTTTGTGGACGTGTCAAACATGTACCTCAGAAAGAGAATTGTTGAAGCTCATCAGGCTGGAAAAGGTCACAAAACCATCTCTAAAGAGACTCCAATCCACAGTCAGACACATTGTGTACAAATGGAGGAAATTCAAGACCATCGTTCCCCTCCCCCAGGAGTGGAGACCGACAAAGATCACTCCAAGAGAAAGACGTGTAATAGTCCGCGAGGTCACAAAGGAACCCAGGGTAACTTCTAAGCAACTAAAGGCCTCTCTCACATTGGCTAATGTTAATGTTCATGAGTCCACCATCAGGAGAACACCGAATAACAAATGGTGTGCATTGCAGGGCTGCAAGGAGAAAACCACTGCTCTCCAAAAAGAAAATTGCTGCCCTTCTGCAGTTTCACATTCTTTTGCCACACACAAATATGTAAGAGTGGATCATTTTCCTCAATACAGAAATGACCAAGTGTAATATTTTTGTCTCATGTGTTTAATTGAGTTCTCTTTATCTACTTTGAGGACTTGTGTGAAAATCTGATGATGCTGTAGGTCACATTTATGCAGAAAATTCTGAAGGGTTCACAAACTTACAGTACCACTGTAAGAAAGATGCTGCTGCTGTTAATATTAATATTTAAAATATATGTCATCATGTCATAGTAGAGAAGGAGAACGTGTTGAGGGGGGCAGACCTTTGGTACAGCAGCCTGGAACACAAATTCGACCATGTCTGCCTCGGTGGAGTTGGAGGCGTGGATGGTGATGACTGAAATGTTAGGGCTCGGGTTGGACCTCTCAAAGGTGAACTCGATTTTCAAGCCGTTCTTGTTGTACGCGGTCATCGGAGGAATAGCTGCGAAAAAAACAAGACGCGTCAGGTTTCGCTAATCCGAAAAGCATCGCGGCTGGCCCGTCATGAGGACGTTGAGGTGAGCTCACCTGCTGCAGTGTCGTTGAAGAGCGGCTGCGAGGTGAGACCGTCCAGGAGGAACGGCGGCTGAGATATGGGCACAGAAGGAGCAGGGGCAGGGGTCGGACCACCTATGGAGTGAGGAGGAACTATTAATATTACCTAACTGACAGAACAAGAGACAAAAGAGAGGTCGAAACATAAATAAAAAGAAGAAGGAGGAAAAAAAAATGATGACCTACCAGAGAGAGAAAGATCTCCAAGTAGGTCGAGCAGCTCTCCACCGGCTGAGGCAGGTTTAGTGGGCAGAGTCGTTTGGATCACAGGGACGTCGTTACCTCCGAGCAAGTCTAACAAATCATTCGCCTGGAAAACAGCGCACACAGATACAATGAAATATCAATATCATACCAGAAATACATACAGGGATCACTAAATTAAAGCAGCGGGGGGGAAAAAACTCACATTCCCCTGATAAACTACTCCGATTTGAATAGGGCTTGGGATTTTACTTAACTTATCAATCATTTATCAGCTAAGTTGTGTCTAAATGTTCTGAGCTCATTCACAAGTAGCCACGCCCAAAAAACTCCATAAAAGGCAAAGCTCAGAGAGCTGAAAATGACTAAATGACAGCTAAACGGTGAAAGAGCACCTTCTAGAAACAACGCAGCTCAGCCACTGCAGTGTGTCGGCTACCACAGGCACACACCCCGACACTTCCTCCTTTTGGGGGGGGGGGCATTACTTTTGTTCTGATCAAACGGCTAGTCTCAACCCATCAACGGTTATACGATTTGGAGCTGATCAATCGAGGTTCACGTTAGTGAGTCTCCTTATATGGAAATTTACACAAAGTCAAGAGCGAAACGTAGGATCAAAACATTTTTTCCCCCAATCATATAAATTATATATGAAGAAATTAGTTCGTATCCATTGCGATAAACGAGACCCGTTGCGTTTCATGTACTCCAATGCTTTTCCTACCCGTTTCTGTAAAAGCTTTCAAGCCCCATGTTGATTGAGGAATCTAATCCACGGCAGTAACAGTCTCACCTGATTTGTCTGAACGATGCTGGGCGGGTGTTTCGTGTCCAGTGCAGAAGGTTCCGTCTCTCCGTTGGTCTGTACGATCTCTGTCGGGCCGTTAGTGGCCGTTTTCTCCATAATGGGCATCCGCTCTAATAAGGCCGGCCTTAAAGTGTGGAACAGAGAGAAACGGCGATGTGGAGCAAGCTCGGTAACCGAACCCGTTATCAATCATGATCAGTTTCCTCCGCACTCAGGCACAGCCTGTGAAAGTGTGTATCGCCGAGCTCTTACCTCATGTGGTCGTATTTCTTGAAAAGTGCATTGTACTCCACAGCTCTCTGCTGTAACTCCACGTCTATGCTGCTACCATATATGGACACCACTTTCTTTATTCGACTGGGGGGGAGATAATAAAGAATTAAAACCATCATAAAACAGACTACATATTAAACCAACCATTGCCGATTAAAGGTTTTCTTACTTCACACCGCTGAAACGAGTGGACAGCTTCATGATGGCAGTCAGCGAGTAACCTCGGGTCACAGGGGTGGACAAGTTGGAGACGAGAAGACCTTCCAAAACATCCAAGACCTCATCTTCTGTAACCTGTGAGCAGAGGAATAGAGCCAGCATTTTACACAAGAGGGAAAAAATGTGTGTGGGGAATGAAATTTCTGCTTAATATTTATATACCTGAAGGCAAAAATCCACAAGCAAATGTTTTTCTAAAACACATTCATCCTAAATGAATCGAATCGTCTCACTTGATGCGTTTGATTAATTTAAATGTCATTTACTCCATACTTCATCACGCTTACAAAACACGCGTACGTTTTGTATTAAACCTAAAGAGAACGTGTTAAAGGCTCCACGTGACACTAACAAATAATATTCTATGACCGTAACCCACGGCAACCCTACGTTATTTTTTAAATTCCAGATTCGTAGGACCGGTGTAACATCTGACCACTTTATTATATAAGTAACATACATATGTGTAGCTTAAGTGACTAAAGGAATATTCCTTGCACTGACTTGCCAGTCTATTAAGATTTGTTGTGCTGTTACAGGAAAATCTCAGTCTCGCTTAAAACTTCACGCTGTCGTCGTGACTGCGGTCATGAGCCGCGTCTCAAATCGAAAACTATGACATTCAAAAGTATTTACTAGACCAGAAAATTCAGAAGATTGGTAACGGAAGACAGACCTTTCAGTACGTTTTTCAGTAGGTGAAAATATCGCGTACTGATTTAAACGTGGCTTGTCTGACTGCGACTGCCAGTGACAGCACACAGAATCCGTCTTCTATATTTTTAGAAATTAATTTGTAAAATAACTGAATGAAGCAAATGAAGTTAGGCTCGCATTTTGAATGATCTACGAAGCTCCGCCCCCAGGATCTCAGGTGGCCCGTGTAATGTAAAAAAAAAAGACTTACAGGAGACGCATCCAGAGACTAATGCTCTTCAAACCCAGAGAGAAAGGAACAATTATGCTCCCTCAGAATCCCGACCACGGATTACTGCGGCATCGAGTGCAAATGCAGTTTTTAAGTGAATCTGACAGGCGGAGCCCAAATGATGGAGTGGTGTAATATTTACTTGAATGGGTTCCTCCTCCTCACACTGGCCTGACACCAGCAGGTCTCCGTACTCTCCTATGCACCAGGACGCCACCTGCACCAGAGGTTGCTGTAGAAAAATGAAAATAAATATATTCACTCAGCATAAACCAACATGTACGCTCAGAAGATGATGACGTTATCTCAAATTAAACGGACAAACAAACAAACAAACAAAAATGGCTTCACCTGTGAGATGTCGTCCAGCAGGGCTTTGTAGAGTCTCTGCACGGTGTAAGCATGCATCTCCACACTGTTGGTGATGAGCTGAATGAGGTTCGGGACAGAGTCGTCTCGGACGTAACTCCCCGCCTGCAACGACCAAACGACATGCTTACAAACCGCAGTAATTAAAAAAAAAAAAAAAACTGACTCCAGCTCTTAAAAAACGAATTAGAGCTGCTGTCAGAGTTAATGAACTCATCAGTTCTAGTGGTCAGTCGATGGATCACTCAAAATCATCATCACTCAACAGCTCACGAGTAGCACTTCATAATTAGACAGTTTACTAATAAACTGTACAATGAAATGATTTTGTGATTTACAATCACAAAAAAAAAAAAAAAAACTTGCCTTTTAAAGGAGCAGTATGTAATATTTACAGCCCTCTGCCATATAATCGCAGGCTTTTAAACATTACAAACTGCACCTTTAATTGGACTGTATTGTAGCGTTCACACTAGGGAGCACCAAGTCAACTGTGTTGCTGCAACTGCTAGCGTCGTCACATGTGCGAGTGCATTTAGCAGATTAGCAAAGCAAGCCACTAGCTACAGTGGGTACAGAAAAGAATCACCCCCCTTTAAAATAATCACATTTTGTTGTTTTTCAGCCTGAAGACGGACACAGTTTTTGTTTTATCCGGCTGTATTTATTCAGTGCAGCTTATAACATCCAAGTGAAAGATATAACACCAATATGTCAGAATTTTTTTTTTTTTAATAAAAAACCAGAATCATTGAGTTGGAAAAAGGATCACCCCCTTGCTTTAATTTGCCTTAATTTTTTAATTACAGCCTTTAGTCTGTTGGGATATGTCTCTACTAACTTTGCACATCTAGACTTTGCAATATTTGCCCACTCTTCTTTACAGAACTGCTCAAGTTCAGTTAAATTTGATGGTGACTGTTTGTGGACTGCAGTCTTCAAGTCATTCCACAGATTTTCAATGGGGTTTAAGTCTGGGCTCTGACTAGGCCATGCAAGGACATTCACCTTTTTCTCCTTCAACCACTGTGTGGTCAGTTTTGCTGTGTGCTTTGGGTCATTGTCATGTTGGAAGGTAAACCTTCTTCCCATTGACAACTTTCTGGCAGAGGGCAGCAGATTTTCCTCAAGAATTTGATGGTATTTTGCCCCATCCATTTTCCTTCTATCCTGACAAGTGCTCCAGTCCCTGCTGCAGAGAAACACCCCCATAACAGGATATTACCACCTCCATGCTTTACTGTAGGAATGGTGTTATTTGGATGGTGAGCTGTATTGGATTTCTGCCAGACATATCGTTTGGTGTTTTTAGTCTTATCTGACCAGAACACCTTTTTCCATGTGGCCTCAGAATCTTCAAGGTGCGTTTTGGCAAAGCTCAGTCGTGGGTGGCTTTTTTCTTGCAACCCTCCCATACAAGCCACATTTGTGGAGAATTTGTGATATCGTTGTCACATGCACACAATGACCACTCTGTCATAAATTCCTGCAACTGCTTCAGAGTTGCTGTAGGCCTCTTGGTAGCCTCTCTGACCAGTTTCCTCCTGGCTCTTTCATCCAGTTTGGAGCGACGTCCTGATCCAGGGAGGGTCTGTGTTGTACCAAATACCTTCCACTTCTTAATAATAGACTTCACTGTGCTTCTAGGCATTGATAAAGCCTTTGAATTTTTTTTGTATCCATCTCCTGACTTGTGCCTGTCCACAACTTTATCCCGGAGATCTTTTGACAGTGCCTTGCCACCCATAGTTGATCGTTTGCTTCAGTTGCACTACAAAATGCTCCAGGAAAGCTCTTTTCATGCTGAGCTAATCACAGCTGATCACAGTTGAAAGTCTAATGGCTTTGTGTGCCATTGAGAAGGTGATTAGCTACACCTTATTGAGTTTACAAGTCATTTTTAGGAGGCGGTGATCCTTTTTCCAACTCAGTGATTCTGTTTTTTATTTATTTACTGACATGTTGGTGTTATATCTTTCACTTGGATGTTATAATTTGCACTGAATAAATACAGCTGGATAGATCAAAAACTGTGTCCGTCTTCATTTCAGGTGGAAAAGCAACAAAATGTGATTATTTTAAAGAGGGGGTGATTCTTTTCTATACCCACTGTAAGTACTAGCCAGTATATTTTCTTAGTTTCGTCTCTATACGCATTTAATGAGATGCCATATACGGTGGTGGCGTGATGATGCACGACGCCAAACAGAGTGCCGGATTATTTTTGTTCTAGTGGGTTATTCTGCTTATACCACAGCAATTTGTGAATAATTTAAATTTTTTAAATATATTTATTTATTAATGAACAACATGTTGCACATTGCCGCACAAGCCCCTGTGCATGAGCTGTTACTATCGTAACGATGATGTATTAGAAGAAGCACGTTAATATAAACCTGTTGTTCACGTACAGCCGGAACTACTGTCCGAGCCGTTCCGTTATACAAAAAAAATTATGCAACCAATCAGATGAAAAAATTCAACAATCATTTGTTTGGATTTGCCGCTTTGCAAAGAGCCGAGTAAATCCGATTCAAAATGTTGCTCATGTACACAGAAAATGAATCAGAGCCTGTCGCTTGCTAGTGTGAACGTAGAGTTACGTTTCTCTGCATTTTCCTCCTTTAGTCCTTGTATCTGGGTAAATCTGCCTTATCTGGCAACCTATAACACCAGACAAGAACCAAAGAGAAAGGGATTTACCGTTGTTAACACCCTCATAATGGTGTCTATGTGCCATCTTTTGGAGGGTGCATACCTTGAAGAGAGAGAGAGAGAGAGAGAAAAAAAAGCAAATATAAACGTTAAACGTATTCACGCAATTTTTGAGAAATTAAAAAAGTCGCAGGTAATTTTCCGTTCCTAACTACATTCTTTTAGTGTTGGAGGTCATGCTGTCAGAAATGAATGCGTCAACAGTGTCACGCTCTGACGATGGATCACTCATTTTATCATCACGCAGCACCTCCGATCTCAACACTTCAACTGTTCATTCAGTTTTGTTTGCATTTATAGCAAAAGGTTATTCAGGGGTGCCAATAATTTGGCACACTTCTTCTAAAAATAGAATTTGACATAGCAAAATGTACGGACAACTCCAAAAGTCTCAGCACCCTCAGAGAACGAGAAGAAAATTTTAGCACGAAGAAACGATCACCATTTACGCCAAGTGGAAATCTCAACTGGTTCTCAGAGGGTGCCAATAATTTTGGGGGTCGAATGTAGCGTTCCCTATGAATGTTTCAACAGTACAGCCATGTACACAAAGATCTTCTAAGAGCCTTACTTCTCAGCAGCCAGGAAGACCCCGGACGCGCAGTCGGCTTTGAACTCCGGATCGCACGAGTCCAGGAAATACAGCAGCTCCTTCATCATCCCACGGATGTTATTTCCATTGACCAGGGCAAAACTCAGCTCCATCGCACGTCTGTAGAGGAGGACAGAATGTCAGGAGATCATTCCAGGGCCACGCTATTCGGAGTCGGACTGAAAATGAGCGCGTGTCTATCGAAGTACCTTTTGATGGAGACGTCCAGGTCTTTCAGACAGTCCACAATGGTACTCCGATGCCTTTGAACTGCGTTGTGGTCCGTCTGCACCGTTTTCAGTAAAGACGTCAGCGCCACATATCTGAAGCGAGAAGGGGGGGGGGGGTTGGGAGTGTCAAGGCATCATAACACACAAAAAACAAAGGAAATCACGATTTTGTGCTTTAAAAAGGGTTGTTTTTGGTCAGGGTTGCCAGATCTCAGCAGAATTTCTACCCGAAATAAAATCACAAACAAAAAAAATGCACAAAAATCAATTCTTTTCTTGAGAAATATGTTCTCCTTGGTGCGCATGCATATTTAATTTGCAGTATCCGCTGTACCCTTCATCTCCTACAACCGTTATCCATTCCATAATCCTTTAAAAAACACACACTTTCCCTTTGTTTTTGCTGAAATAGGTTAGATTTGATTCCGATAATCTGTGTAAAAGATTTCGGCGAATATGGACCATTTTTTATTATTATTATTATTATTTTTTAAACAATCCCAGAAAAACCTCTCCGTACGTACAACATCTGCTGTGGTCCAGTTCAATTTAGAGCAAAAAACACCACCTTGGCAACCCTGATTCTAGGCGCTACAGACTATTCAAGCATGAAAAAGAAAAATGGCTACCTGATGTTTTTGTCATTGTTAAGAAGAAAACGTCCCAGGATATTAATCGCTAATACCTACAGTAGAAAGAAAAAAAGAAATTAGACATCAAATACTCAAATCACAGTCAATAAAACTACAGAATTTTTTATTTTTATTTATTTAAACCCTACTCACCCTTAATCCACTCTCGGATTTGATGTCCATAATAGTCAGAACGGTTTCATACAAGATTGCATTGCCTACATTTTTACTCGTCTCTGTGTTTGTTGCAACCTACGACGTGTAAAAGAAAAAAAATTAGAAGTCATCTGAAGATTTAAATGCCAATAAAAATTAAAATTAGATCTACCGAAACACTTTACCTGTGCAAGAATGTCATTCATAGCTTCACTAGAGTCATCGTCGCCCTTTCCAAGAATTCTCAGTAGCCTCAATATCCGCACCTGAAACAAATCCGTAGTTAAATGCATTTACGAGCAAGGGAACGGTTATTAAACTGTAAACAATACCGCAATTACGATCAAACTAAGCAGGCACAAATAATTTTTTGTGAAAACAGTTAACGGCTACATTGATACGCGAACAGGACAGTTAAACGCATAATGACTAACATAACAAGAGAAAATCTACTGTAAGGGATCGCATTTGATTCCTGACGTCCACGATAGCACATTCACAACTTACAGTTATACCTCAGAAATAAACCGTATATATATTTATAAGTAAATACTTCCTGCAAGTGTTTAAAATATGATCACGTTAATAAATATGATTTTTCCAGAAAGATCTCACGGTGCGATTTCTACCTCTGCTAACATGTTACAAGGCTTAATATTAACAGATTTCATCTGCCGATCGATTTGTTGGTCCGGATAACGGTTATTTAACAATTTTACCATAATCGCAATACATAGCACGTGTCATTATATTCCTTTGCTAACAAAATACATCCCATTTACACATAAATGTGATTTAGTGAATGTTTTTTGTGATTGTTGAGGTCAAAAATTTGAGCTGTGGCTTTTTTCAAAATTTGGATGCAACTTGGGAGTTTTTTGTGATTTATTTATTTATTTATTTGCATGAATCATCTTGGTAAACGAGAGCTTTCAGCTGTACTCATTTTTGACAGCTTTGGCTGAATGCATGTTGCGATGTCTTGGCTCGAATCTTGGCTTAATCTGCGGTCATTTTGAAAAAAAATATAAAATAAAATAAAATTTTTTTTAAAAATATCGCAAGCTCCTCCGAATATTGTGGAGTTTGCCCGATTTTTCGTTCTTTTCTGCGCTCGTAAAATCATGAAATCCTGGAAGGACTGAAAGTACGACAAAGTACTGTAGGAGAAAAAAAAAACCCAGATTATACGTTAATAACGTCGACTACTAAAAATAAACAAAAACAAAAAAAAAACGAAAAGTTAATGTTCAAAGGGAGACGTTTTTCTTGTTTTCCCTCAGTGTTTGTGCAGGGAAACAAGTTCTCCGTAGTGCACGCGCATTTCTGATCTGCTCTATTCGGGCTTTATCCGTGCAATAATCCCCAATCTTCGTCATAAACCTTAGAACAGAAATGGTTCTGCACTTACACTTTCCCTTTGTTTGCCACAGGCCATGTTTGCAGAAGATGGTCAGATTTAATAATGATTATACGCTTTAGAACAGGATCTTATCGGCCACATACTATTTTAAAACTATCTGACAAAATCCCACCAATCCTCATACTTTGATTTTTCCAAAATTAGGCATAAACTTAGGCGTAAAAACATGAACCTGGCAACCCTGATATCGGAGCCTGTGAGCGTTTTTAAAAGTATCTACGATACCGCTCGACATCGCAGAAAATTCAAGTATTATTTACATTTACGGTATTTAAGTCATTAAATTACATTTAAGTCATTTATACAACTGAGCAGATGAGGGTTAAGGGCCTTGCTCAAGGGCCCAACAGTGGCAGCTTGGCAGTGCTGGGATTTGAACTCACAACCTTCTGATCTGCTACCTATTATTGTATGACTGTCAAAATATCGATATAGACATTATCGCTTAGCTCTTAGATGAAACCCAAGAGAGAGGGCGGGGGGGGGGGGATAGAAAAGGGGCGGGGCTTACCTGCAGGAAGGGGTCGCTGATGCCGGACACATCGTGCTCAGGAGAGTATCCAGACATGATCAGGTTCTTCAGGATTCGCACCAACTGAGGAACCAGCTAGGGAAAAAAAGTCCAGTTGGAAAATAATAAACCAATGAATCACCAAATACATGAATCATAGTCTGATTTCTAAATAAATCATAACGACACATAAAATAAAAAAATTAAAAAAGAGCGTGGGGGGGGGGGGCAACCATAAACACAATGAGGGTGAAAATCATCTTGGAATAATCTGATTTTCTCAGCACATTCGGTTAGAAGCGAGTCGAATGGATGCATCAGTCATGATTATAATTGTGTAGCTATGGAACTCACCTTGTTTGGATTGTAATGCATAATCAGCAGCTGATTTATATTTAATCCTGATGTTAGTTTTAGGTAAAAAAAAAAAAAAAAAAAAAAAAGCTACATTTTTAATCTGTGCCCAGGAGCTCACAAGGACAGAACGAATGACCGTTATTAATTAGTCTAAATGGTGGAACACTGGACCACGAATTATACACAACTCTGCCATGGCATTCAAAACCAAATCAGAAATAATAGAAAAAGACGACAAGGAGGACGCATCAGAACCAAAGGATAAAAATAAAGATAAAAATGCACTACGTCTACAGTGAGCACAGTGAAGTGTGATTCTTTAACAGCATGCACCAGCTATGAAACCAGAATGTCCTCTTACCTTCTCATTCTAACACAATGCAGGAATTGTAACGAAGACAAATGACAGAAAAATATGAAGTAGATGTTAGGGCGGGGAACTGGAAGAGAACTTTAACTTTCAGAGAAGAGCTTTTTTTTAAATAACTAACTAACTAAATAAATAAAGGTTACGGTTATGAGTAATGAGAGGTGGGCTCGTGCCGGAGAGGCAGAGGAGAGAAGAGAGAGAGAAAAAAAAAAGAGAGAGAGAGATAGTGAGAGAGAGAGAGAGAGAAAGAAAGAAAGCGCTCTAAAGGAAGCGGCGCTCTGAAGAAAAACAGCAATGCAGAGCAAGCATAGAAAATTCAAGAGCGCCGAGTCAAGACTACGGAAAACTTTCGCTTTTGTTTTTTTTTTTTTTAACGTAAGTAATGCAAAAATAAATAAATAAAAATAAAAATAAAAATTTAGTCTTTCAATCCAATCGTTTGTTAAACCACAAGATGAAGAGGATGAAGACGTACCTTTCTGAAGTGGGTGAGCATGTCGGGACTCCGTTCACACATTTCAGTGAGTAAAACGACAGACGTGTGGAGAACTCCTGATTTAGAAACAAAAATAAATAAAATTAAAAATAAAATTAAACTTTGTTATTAGACGATAAAATTTACTTGTCATACACAGATCATTTCACTGCGTCAGGAGGAATGGACGCACCAGTCGTTCGTTCCTACAATCTTCTTTCTAGCACTACCACTTCACGTTACCGTAGAGACGACGCGACCGGACACGGTTAATATTTGTTTCCCGGGGCTTTAAAAGGTGCGACGGCAGATATTTATTTTTAAATATCTTACTTGTATAAATAACCTGCAAAGTAAGTAGATCATGATGGGGGAAACAAACAAACAAACAAAAACGGTTTAATATAAAATATCACGTGGCATTTGGAAAACTGAAGTCTGGTCCAGGATGCTTGTTTGTGCTCGGGTGGGCCGTCCGTCGGTCATTTCTATAGACACGGTCCTGGCAGGGCTTGGGGGCGGAGCTTTGTGAACATGGGTGAGAACAGAGTTCTGCAGGGACGACGTATCTAATCCTACAGGATTTCTTCCATCGGCTTTTGGATGAGCTCTGCGACCAGCAAGAGTTTATGATTCCTACACGTTTTGTTCATCAAGATAATCTTCACAAACGAACAACTTTTATGAAGCCTTTTTTGAAGCCTAAATACAAATCGCCAGAAGTAAAAAGCTTAAGTTAAGCCATAAACAAACTTACACCACGGTCACATGCACTACAATCTGAAAAACAAACACTCCATCTTGTAGATTTATTAATGTATAGTATTGTCCAATTGTAAAGTTTTAGTTGGAATAGTTTGCAAGTAGTTTGTAGAAGATGAGTTCCTCATTTTTTCTGATTAAAGATAAACACACGTCGTCTTTCATCATATTTCTGTAGCCCATCTTAGATGTTTTAATTGATGACTTTACTGTTTTTTCTGCATGAACACCATTACAGCAAAAAACAAACAAACAAATAAATAAATACGTTGGGTTGTTCTTTCAACCCAACCTCCAGGTTACACACACTGAGTAGTTTATTTAGCTTATTAGCTTCATTAATGGGTTAATCTGGTATTCCAATCTCACAACGGGTTATTTATTTATTTATTTCATTTTAACGCTACAGCCTGTAACAGAGAGAAATTGCTGCATTCCTTAAAAAATAACCTCTTTAATATTCATGAACACATAAACTCAATCCAATCCGTTACAGAAAGTTAACATACGTTATTTCTGTTCGATAACTGGCGCATATATCCCGAAATAACTTCGTTTCCCAACTGTGATGTGACGAATAACTTCAGATGAGTGTATTTTCACGAACAACATCTTTTCCGTCAGTCACCTTTAATCGCAATCGGTTTTAAAGATATTTCTAGTGGATATATATATTTAAAAATAATTTAAAAGTCTACACGCCCCTGTTAAAATGGCTGGTTTTTGTGATGTAAAAAAAAACAAAAACAAAAATTAAAACAACATGAATCATGTCAGAACTTTTCCCCCATTCTCAATGAGAAATTACATCGTGTTAAAATTAAATGAAAAACAATCAGTAACATGTTAGGAAAATATAGGAATTTTTTTGTTTTGTTTTTTTGTAAAGTTACAATAACCTGGTTGCATAAGTCTGCACACCCTTTTACAACTGGGGGGTGTGTGGCTGTGTTCAGAATGAACCAATCACATTTAATCTCATGTTCAAAAGCGTTTATCATACAGCTGTCATCAATTAAATTATTCTGATTAACCCCAAATAAAGAGCAGCTGCTTCTGTAGGATTTCCTTCCCATCTTCATGGATTCTTCATGGACTGCTGAAGCCATGTTCTGCAAAGAGCTTACGAAGCAGATATGGTTTCTCACTTGTTGAAAGTGAAATTTCAAAAGGACAAGACACAAACTTACCAGGGAGGCTGCCAAGAGACCTACGGCAACATTAAAGGAGCTGTAGGAATACCTGACAGGTACTGATTACTCTCTGCATGCGACAACAATCTCTCGTATCCTTCACATGTCTGGGCTGTGGGGCATGGCGGCTAGACGGAAGCCCTTTCTCACAAAAAACATCCAAGCTCAACTAAATCGCCCAAAACCATGTGGCAAAACGTGTTATTCCAAAAGGTATAATAATTCCAAAAGGTGTGTTTGGTGCAAAAAAAACCAAAAGAACACCATACCCACGATGAAGCATGGTGGTGGCAGCATCATGGCTTAGGGCTGCTTTTCTTGCCAGAAGGTGGAGGGAATCATGATTAACTACAAATACCAGTCGATTTTAGTGCAAAACCTTCAGGTGTCTGCTAGCAAGCTGAAGATGAAAAGGAATTTCACCTTTCAGCACGACAACGACCCAAAGCACACGACCAAATCAGCAAAGGAACGGCTTCACCAAAAAGATGATCAATGTTTCTGAATGACCTAGCCAGAGCCCAGACCTGAATCCTACTAAATATCTGTGGGGTGAGTGGTGTAATAACATCTAAAAGGTGCTTCAACAAAGTATTAAGTTCCGGGATGTGCACACTTACGCAACTAGGATACTAGTTATCAGTCATTACATGGTGTAAACAATTATCAAAGAGAACCCGAATGTGCACTGCAAACCGTGTCTCACCGTGATTCTTCTCGCTCAGCAGGTTTTTCGTCGCCGGCAGGAACATCTCCATCAACTCTGGAACCTTCCGGATGACGTGAACCGCACACAGCGCTGCCTGAGTGGAGAAAAGCGAAAGAGAAGTTCAAGCGAGAATCCCGATCGCGTCCGACAGCGTGATGCGGTTACGAGTTACCTTTTTCCTCAAGTAGGAATTCGACGTTTTGAGGAGCTTCTCCACTTCCCCGGCCAGGTCACGACACATTTCTGACGAACCCATACAGCCGAGGGTGCACAAGGCCAGTCCCTGGACATACTGAGTACTGTGATTTAGATCGCTGCAACGGATAAACGGACACAAAGAGATTTAGAGAAGCCTGGCAGGGCGGAGTCTCAGGAGCGCAGATGCACTTTCTCTTCCTGTCTGTCGCTTACTTCTTAATGCAGTTCGTCATTAGTAAATGGACGTCCTGCCTCTCGTCCAACAGCAACATGGCCCCCAGGTACCCTATTCTCTTGTCGGTGAACTTCTGTGATGCGATCAGCTTCAGACATTCCAGCTACAAAAATAAAAACAACATTCAAGTATTCAAACGTTATAACGTTACACCCCATGTAGTGAGCACATATAGTTTTTGTTTCTTTTTTTTTTTACCTGCCCGAAATGTGCCGGATAACCCAACATGTGCATATACAGCAGCTTCGCCACGTTTCTACAGCGGTAAGTGTTGTCTTCTTCTCTGAAGGACGATCGGATCGCTGCGCATTCTTTCTGGATCATCTCTCGCTCCTCGGCCTGGGTCCGAGCCGTCCGGATGGTCCGGATCAGCTCCCGCAGTCTGATCGGAGCTGGCATCCTCTGCAATTTAAACAAACGGTTTAAGCCCAGTAGAAACATTCAGCACTTTTACTAAGACGACAGCTGCAAAGATCTAACATCCAGCATCTCAAAAATATTAGAATAAAGAATTTATAATACAGCGATGTGGACCTGAGAAGACTCTAATCAGCTAATTAACTCAAAACACCTTTTTACTCAGAACACCGTCACTCAGTGATCCAAAGTCCTCTTTTCAGATGAAAGTAAATGTTGCATTTCATTTGGAAATCAAGGTCCCAGAGTCTGGAGGAAGAGTGGAGAGGCACAGAATCCAAGTTGCTTGAAGTCCAGTGTGAAGTTTCCACAGTCAGTGATGATTTGGGGTGCCATGTCATCTGCTGGTGTCGGTCCACTGGGTTTTCTCGAGTCGAGAGTCGATGCAGCGTCTACCAGGAGATTTTAGAGCACTTCATGCTTCCATCTGCTGATGAGCTTTATGGAGATGCTGATTTCCTTTTCCAGCAGGACTTGGCCCCTCCCACAGAACCAAAACTACTAGTAACTGGTTTGCTGACCATGGTGTTACTGTGCTCGATCGGCCAGCCGACTCACCTGACCTGAATTTTGTCGAGAGGAAGATGAGAGACACCAGACCCGACGATACAGACGAGCCGAAGGCCGCTATCAAAGCAACCTGGGCTTCCATAACACCTCAGCAGTGCCACAGGCTGATCGCCTCCATGCCACGCCCCACTGATGTGGTAAGTCATGCAAAAGGAGCCCCACCCGAGTATTGAGTGCATTAATTAACATACTTTTCAGAAGGTCGACATTTCTGTATTATAAATTCTTTATTCTAATATTTTGAGATACTGGATTTTTGATTTCCATGAGCCGTAATCATCAACATTAAAACAAAAAAAGGCTTGAAATATTTCACTTTATGTGTAACTTTTCCACAATCATGAATCAATCAACAAGTTATACCACATTTGGTGTCTTTTGCCCGGGTTGATCTCTTTAAGCTCGTCTATTTTTTTCCATCCGCACACGTCAATGAACTACAAACTCCATAAAAATTCACTTTCTCCAAACTGTTCTTTAAGCTTTTTAATTAATGAAAACACTACACACACACACACACACACAATACTATATACACAAATACACTATATGAAAGTCCACAAACCGTCATGCGTTTTTTTTTTCTTCCTCTTCAACGGTATTGTAATTACAGCTGGTACATCGCTACAGGCTTAATAACGAAGGTTTGAGAGTAAACTAGACTCGTGCCCTCTTCATGATGTCTAAGCAGACGGCGAGAAGAGTCCAGCAGTGCGAGTTATAAACTGAAGGATGTGTACACAGGAAACCGAGGAGCTATTGAGCAACAGATGAGCGCGATTAGTAGCCGAGAAAAGAAAGAGAAAGGGTGTGGCTGCGTTTCAAGAGAGAATCATGAAAGATGCATGAAAAAAAAAAAAAAGTATTTTATTTATATTATCACGCGCGACACAACGGACGCGATGATGAGGGGCGAATCTCCATGTGAAATTCCATTCCTTCTTCACGAGCCTTCGGAGGCGAGCGCTAAGGTTTCAGCGTGTTGGAGTCCGATTAAAAATTAAACGAGCGCACTAACAACGTAGTGTAAGGTTACACCCTGCACTCATAACATCAGGGACCAGCTTCTGCTCAAAACTCCAGGACACTCCGGTCTCGTCTCTACTCGCGAAATCCGGCTCGTGGCGAGAATCGGAACGGACAGAAAACGTGTTCACGACAAACTCGCAAAGACTAACCCTGGAAAAACGAATAATAAAGATGTAAGGATGAGAGAAATTCTGACCCGAGTCGTTTTTAAACGGACTTTTGTCGGACGCTGAAGCAATACGGTGAAAAGTAGTTCCAAAAAGTAGTACCCGACACCCCGTGTGTTGTATCCATACGCCGTCGGAGCTCGTTAACGTTATACGGCTCGGGAGCTGATGGAGATGCCTTTAGACTTTCTTTATCCTTTTCTCAAAAAGGTGGTTCTTTGTGATTTTATTTACATCCGGATCAGCCACGTCTGCGTTTTTCCTCCTCCTCGGTCGCAATACGGTGCCCATCGACGTTAGTAACGAGCTAGTTAACGTTAATAAATCATAAGTTTACGACGTAATTTTTTATTTTCTAAAACGGCAAACCGTACGGTCAAACGTGTTACAGATTTAACCGACGATAAATTTGTTTTACAGTCTCGTTTTAAACCCCTCGTTTACCAACAAACATCTCTGCGGAAGAGCGTGCAAAACAATTACGTGCGATTTTGCTGATTCAAGTAGTTTTCCGTAAAAATTTTTTTTTTTTTTTAAAAAAGCAGCAGAAATTCGGTAAAAGTCGCGTCTCGGATTTCGAAAAAAAAGCCGCAGCGGAAAACAAGGCTTTAACAAACAAACAAACAAAAAAAAAATCGCAGTTTTAAAGGAGCGTTTTAGTTGTTTTTTTTTCCGAGTCTGACGTTCGAAATTCCGAGTTACGAGCTTTATTCGAACATTATTGTCCCACTGTCAATTCTATCGCTAGCAACTGTCCATAAGTTGCCATGGAGATCGGTGTCGATCGTTGTGATCTGACACGCCCCCTCCTTTCTTCTGATCAGGCGTTTTCATCGAATTGTAGTCAGTTATATAAACGATATCCAGTTCTTCAATCTATAAGCTACTTGGGTAAACGTTTTTTGTTTTTTTACAAATGACAAAAAACAATTTTTAACGTTACCAGTGGACTTAAACCCGATGAGACCCCGAACAGAACGGATGGATTTCACCAGCCTAGAGACGGTCCACGCCGGCGGATTGCGGATACGGTGCCAAAAAAAACATCCCAGACGTTTAATTCCTCCAGCCTTCGTCCACACGGGTTTTTTTACGGCTTGACAAACGCTGCTCTTTCTGCAAGCAGGTAATTAAGCTGCTTCAGCCAGAGAGGGGAAACTACTGTGATCACCTGCTGAACAAAAGACATTTTCAGCATCACGCTGCCTCTCAAGCAGAAACGGCTGAAAAGAGCTTCGCTAAACGGACGCTGCTAAAGAAGACTCGCTTCGATGCAAACCCTCAGCTCTCGTACTTCACACATCACCCGTCGTCCAGGAGAGAAAATGCGACACCAAGGAGTAACGGATTCTGTCAGAAGGTCGAGAGCGACACTTTATTCCTCACAGCAAACACGGAAAGAAAACCAGAAAAAAAAAGTTATCCTGTGATCAGCGCGTTAATCCTCAGATGTTGGAGGAGCACATGGAGGGAGATGTTTAATTAACAAATCGAATGAGGAAGACAGATCCCGAGATCCCACGAGGACGAGGTCGCGGATCGGTGGGTCAAGTGTTTCGACGGACCGACCCGAGCCCTCGGGGGACTGGTCTTCCGCGGTTCCTACCACGCAGCTACACTATTTTACCCGAATTTTCTTCTTAATTTGGTCTTCAGTCAGGTTTCCACCATCATACAACAGCTACCAATCAGTGAAGGTCAAGCGTAACACGTGCTTCCTTCTAGACGGTGCGGTGACACTCCGACGAAAGAGCTATCCGCCCTCTTCCGCATACACGAGCTCACAGATCCCCGTGACTGGCTAGCGATTGACATGACAGCGTGAGAGTACGCCACTCCCACACGAAGTGCACGGACAATCGCGCTCCCACGTACGGCCGCGGCGTTTTTTCGTGAATCGTTAACGTTTAGGCTAGAGGTACTAAGGGGAACTTTTCTGCTCATTCGGATACCTGTGGAGTTGCGAACACCTTTTTCCAGCGTGCCTTCTAACGAAAATAGTCCTCCAAGTTTCTATTGCTTAGTGACAACCTTCTGACCCGATGGTACGATAAACGAGAACAGCAGGGGTCCACGATTAAAAAAAACAAAAACAAAATTCAATTACAATGACCTCTGTAACTCTGTTTTTTCTTAAAGGTTTATTACTGAGGACTTCTAGATATTTGACTAGATCTGGTTTAACTGCTCAGTTGAATTGAATTGGATTTTTACTGTTTTTTTTTTTTTTTAATTATTTTTATTCCTTTATATAACTGGTATATATTAGGAGCCTATCTGAGGATGGGCGAGTTTTACTTTTAGATCAATGTTTGTGTTTCTGAGGCTCTCGAGACCTCATGCAGCCATCACCTGTAGCCAAAAACAGTGGTGAAAGGTATTATATTTATATCGTTACTGACATCGTTATCGCGATAAATACCAGAAGATATCGTGATATGGTTTTAAGTCCGTAATCGCCACATCCGTACAAAGCAAGTCCGAGTACGTGCGTAAGATTTCAAGTAGGTCAAAGTTCCACAAGTTGCTTTTTAAAACCCATCCACCCCTACACTTTTTAAAAAAAATGTATTTATTTTTATCACGGGGATTAAAAAATCCCATCACGTTAAAGGGAAAATAAACTTCCTATTCGATACGGAGCGGATCGCAAACGACATTTTAAAGGGGAAGTCGAGTGATGAGCATACGCCTGGTTTTCTTCGTCGAGCACACTGTTAAGAAAAAAATAGAGAGAGAGAGAGAGAGAGAGAGAGAGAGAGAGAGAGAGAGAGAGAGAGGGAAAGAGAGAGAGAGCGCGATGGTATCTACTTCCTGATCTGAACGTGTTGCTTAGAAACGATTTAACAGTTACTACCAAGGCATTACCATAAGAGCCACACCCTCACGTGTCTAATTTGCCAAGTGGCTTTCTCTGAACGGTTAACGAAATAAAAAAACGGCTTCTGAACATTTTTTTTAACACTTGTTAAGCGTTCTGAGTAACACCTCCGTGCACGCGCCATCACGAGAACTCAGCGGGTCGACACAAGACAAGAGGTGGATTCGGGTGACGACAGGTGGATAAAAATTTATACCCAAGAGCAGCAGGTTGTCCTCATTGGAGCTTAGATTTACACTCCTGCCTTTGGGGTCATCTGAAGCAGAACGTATCCAAAACGAAGAAAGAACGAACGTCGTAATTCGTTCTCACGACCTTCGAACCACGCGGGTCAGGAATTCACAAGGGACGCGATCACCTTCTGACTGACTTCTATACGAACAACAAGCAGCACATCACGTCTCTAAGGCTCACCTGAGCTTCTTTCCTCCCTTGTGCCTCTGTAGGATTGAAGGCCCGGTCGGAGGAAGGATGATCCTAGCAACCGGAGAAGAAGGAAAAAAAAAAAAAAAACAACAACAAAAGAACCTCCGGGGGGATCCTGGAAGCAGGTTCCGTACGGTCCGATTCAGCACCGGGGAAACCCGGGAGAAAACGACGTGACCGAATTAAAGCTAAAAGAGGAGGCATGGATCTAATTCCTGTCCTAATATCCTTTTCACCCACAGTTGTGTTGCTCCGATACACATTTGGTTTGTTTACTCTCTCACACTCTCGCTCCTGATTGGCTGTCAATCACAGCGACCCTCCCACCGCTTACCGACGCTACACTAACACTACAGCGCATCTGACTTTATATCACAAAATTAATTATATATAACCGAGTCTACGGACAAACAAATATATTGTTTCTCAATCCACAGTTCGGTGCCTTTCCACCTTTATTTCACCCAGAATTTGTGTCACACGAAAGCTCTGACGCGTCCATCATGAACTTCAGGCACGAAAGAGGTCCAGATACAGAGCGACAGGCAGGAGCTGAAGCCACTCAGAGACTGCGAGAGTCTAAAATTATTCTATAAAAGGGAAAAAAAAAAAAAAGAAAAAAAAGAGGGTTAATATTTCCACGATTTATTCAAGTTGTGGAATTTGCATCGTTACCCAGTTGTAGAATTGTTCAGCCAGACATCCAGCTAGACACCAACCATGTCATTACTATTTAGGCACATTACTTACGCAGTTTGGGACGCAGCCTTGAATTCTTCGACTCGTATCGCAAATAAGTATCGTCAAATAAACCCCGCCCTCGTTTACGGTGACATCACGGCACCTGACCCGTCCAACACGACTTGTTTCTGGGGGATAACCGAGGCAGTTTCACCGGGTGTTGCTTTTCATCAGAAAACCGGGAGGGTATTTCCTCCCTCGCCTTGTAGCATAGCAACAGGAGAGAGGTAATTAATCAGAAATGTGCCGTTCCACGTGGCGGAAAAAGTTTGTTCACTCCACGGTGTCGACGTTTCAGAGAGTCTGTGGGTTTCTGATCGGGAAACGGGGGGGAAAAAAACGCTTGTGATTATGCAAAATCACCACCGAATCTCTCCAAATTCTCCATGGAACAGCGCATCCGAATCGTGGCCGAGTGCCAATCACAAGAGCCTACGGGTTTGTTTATAACTCGGATATGACGAGAAATTAATGTTTAGTGACCAAAATGTACAAGCAAATTCTGCACAGGTGCTGAACAGCGTCACCAACCTTGATGCTAGATTTGTTGACTTTTCAGTCCCATCTTAGTGGTGGTCACTACAATCACCGATCCCCGTCGTCCCCAGCGCCCGATCCCCGTCGTCCCCAGCGCCCGATCCCCGTCGTCCCCAGCGCCCGATCACTGAGCACCGTCGTCCCCAGCGCCCGATCCCCGTCGTCCCCAGCACCCGATCACTGATCCATATTCCCCATCAAGCAATCACTGATCATGACTGTTTCCAATGACTGATCACCATTGTTTGTTCCACCCATGCACTTTTGTGCCCCCCCCCCTCCAGTATCTGCTCTTGGCGATATTCACCATAATAAAAGTGAGTTATTCCAAATTCTCACGATGATTCAATGAATATGCAAATGATTCTATGACGTCATCTGGCGACTTCTAGCGACCGTTTGAACATTAACTAATTTCCCCAGGAAGTACAGCGCGGCCCACTCGGCGGTGACAATGCCGACAATACGGTGGAGGATCATGGGTAGAGGCAAAGCGTGCCAACAGAGCACGTTCACGGCCTAAAATACGTCAAAGGACGGAATCAGAAAGCGCGAGTTCTCCGAGAATAAAGTCGAGCTGTAACGACTTCCTGTCATTCAGTTCTACTTCCTCCACAACTCTGCGAGCAACAACATCACAGGTATTTCCCACATGATCAGGAACGGAAAGAGGTTTAAATATCAAGTCTCAGACAAAAAAAACAAAAACAAAACACCACCACCACATTAAAGGAAACCACCAGCGTGAAACGCAGTAAATGTGTTTATACTGAAATACGTCTGGTGATCCTGCTGCTAATCTGTAGGTCGGTGCTGATTAATCCTGCGAGGAGTCAGCGGTCGCGTGTCGCTCTTACGCTCTACGCTGTCATCGCTAGCGCCGTTATGATGTCGTTTAACGGGACAAATCATCTGTAACAAACATACGGGGGGAAAAAAACGTCTTTTCTCGCTCGATATTATTAACATCGTACTGTATTAATGAGAAATCAAGCGTTGAGGCTTTGTTGCAAACCCTGGACTCGAAGTCCCAGAATGCACTGCAGCCACACGACGATCGGTCTGAGCAGAGTTTACAGACGAGGAGACGGGAGAGCCGGAACAGACCGAATCACTAAAGCGCCGCCGCATCACTCGATTCGGGTAGAGATGAACGGGGCGAGGGCTAAATCCCAGTGCGCCAATACGAGCAGGTTGTCGAACGGCATCGTGGGTAACGTAGGAAAACGGTTAAACCCGAAGCGAAAACAGACCAAGGAAAATCTTGAACTGTGATTAAGAGCACGTTATTCACTATAAAGTCATTCGGGATGGAGGGTTTTTCATTTATTTAACTCACACTTCCTATTTAAACCCCGTTCACTGACCCTCCTGATACACCTGCTGTGTGAAGTAACCTGATCACCATTATATTGAAATTTTTTAAAAAAAAAATAGTGATACTAATCAGCTTCCTCTCCGTCTGGGTCTGTGTGTTTTGCAAATGTGTAATGGAAACACACGTTAAATTACCACATTAAAACATTTCTGTCTGTTCAGATCACATTCAATAAGTCTGAACGACTTATTATGATGATAACAATAATAATAATAATAATAATAATAATAATAACAATTACACAGGATGAGGAACCATGACTTAACATCAGCTTTCAAAGCTAATGCTATGGGTCCATGTATTCACGAGAACGCACTAAAAAACACATTTTTTTTAAATTTAACAGAAATAACTAATCACTTCTTGGAGTTGTTTTTGTCCAGAGAGCTGAAATGACGAAATGAAGGCGGTTTGAAACTTGGCTGCGTTTTTTTCTTCTTCTTTCTATTAGCTAATAGATATCGAGAAGGCCTGTGCTAAGAGTTAAGACAGGATTAATACTAGTTAAGAAGAAAAAGAAAGAAAAAAAAATCACGTTAACCATATTGAACGAGTTTAATGAATTAATTATCATCAGGTGTTGTGTTTGCATACATGGACATGCCTGGATCATATCATATCATATCATATCCCTATGTATCTATCTATATCTATATCTATGCTAGGTAACTAGGAGGCTAGAAAGCCAATACGCAGCCTAGCACTAATAAAAAAAAAAAGAAAGTGCTTAGCTTCCTAGCAAGAGTCTGAATGACAGCACCGGATTCACTATGCAGTTAAACTGGAATGCTATGCTATGTGCTATATGCTATGCTGCTAGCATATCTTGCTAACTAACGCTAGCATATCTATGCTAACGACCTATGCAAGCTAGCCTGCTTCACTTCCCGACCCCAAATGCAGCGTCAACCTTCAAAAAGCAGCCATTTCGAGTCGTTTCAACACCCCGAACCCGGTGCAATCGCAAAATACGTTGTTTATGATGTGTTTATGTTCCGATATAGAGTACTCACGAGCCGTAACGACACCAGAAAACAACCGGAATCTTCTCTCTATGCGCGACGGAGGAAGGAAGGGACCAGACATTCAAAATGGCGGCGGCCCTAGCCTCAGCACTTCTTACTGAGCGCGGAAGGTTACGCTCACTGTTACCCGACAAAACTTCAACTGATTTTTTTGACAGCGCGTTAAAGTGGAATTAAAAGTGTTTATTAGATATAAATATTATTTCACAGATGTCTCGACTACACCCGAATGGACCTTTATGACGAACAAATCGCCTCATTTGATCGCCTGTTATGATAAAGTACCAATCTATATGTCAGCCACCTGTCTCGTGCATAACTCTATCCCCTGTTTTAAACGCTTATAACCTTATAATCACAGCGTACATCCACGCAAAATTTGTTTTATTTATATATTTACAGATGAACATATTTAGTGAAAGACAATCAGCAGAAAATTTTCGCAACGGTGTTGCATTTATAACATTCCGCTACGTGTCCATACGGCGGAAGGATCCATCGGCTCTATCGGGCTGTGCTCCGGTCTGCACCTCACCTCGTGGCAGGCAGTGATGACGTCATCCCTGTCATGTTGTGGCACTTCTTTAGAGAGTCATTAAAGGTGTGTTTCGGGATCTAAATCACAAATATTTGGTGTTTTATCTTCTGTTTTGTGCTTTAATACAACTGATATAGCTGCAGCGACGACCTGTATATACGCAACGACCTGTAACTAACTCGATAAAGTAAACAAAAATAAGCAAAGTGCTCTTTGTGTAGAAAAAGCATCAGCTTTTGTAATCTTTGAATCCGGTTTCTTGTACTGTTTGGCCCCGCCCACTTACATTTTGAGCTCATTTACATATTTTATTGCAATTCTTTTCAGTTCAGCGTGTAGATGACAGAGGGTCAAGCCAGAGGATGACATTTGGACACGTTCAAACTTCTTGAGGTGGCTGATTTAAACAGCAAGAAAATCCTAAAGTCAATATAGAAGAAGAGAAACAGAAGAAGTGCCTGAAAATAGTAGGGATTTAGAAATGGAGGTGTTCGTAAAGCCAGCTGAATTGTCTAATGGAAATCAGGAAATCTAAGGATGCTAAAGTTTTTAATCCGCAGTTTTTCTGCTTAAAAAAATTATAAATTAAGCACTAAAATGACTAAAGCAGGTGTATACAGTTGCAATCAAAATTATTCGACCCCCATTGCAAATCAGGTTTATTGTCAAAATGTACAGACTTTCAGCTGTTTGCGATGAACAAATCAAACAGAAGCAGTTGAAATAGTTCAACACAACGAATGCTTCAAGTGGTTTCCCCAAATTCAACTGAAAATGCAACTTATAATGACTTCTCCAGTCTCAAAATTATTCAACCCCCTGCATAGAATCCCTCACAACAGCACAAATATGCAAAACAGGTGTTGTCTCCTCAAGGGCTTCATTAGTTGCACCAGGTGTGCTTGAGCTGGAACATATGAAATACCTGAACTGGCCAGGGGCAGAAAATACATGAAATACCTGGACGGGGCAGAAAAAGGAAGCTATCGACGGCTGCAACCAGATTTCTGAGAAGGCAGGTTGTGAAAAACCCTCGAGTGACTGCAAAAGACCTGCCGCAAGACTTGGTGGCAACAGGCACTGAGGTTTCAGTGAGACACAGTATGGCGCGTACTAAACGCAGAAGGTTTCCATGCCAGAACTCCAAGACGTTCACCACTACTGACCCAAAAGCACAAGAAAAGTCAGATCACAATCATATAAATAAGCCACAGAAGTTTTGGGATTCTGTTCTGTGGAGCGATGAAACAAAACTGGAACTTTTCGGCACAATGTATCAGCGGTGTGTCTGGAGAAAGAAGAATGAAGAAATAAAACTCTGTCCACAGTCAAGCATGGTGGTGGCTCGGTGATGAAGCGTGCCGAAAAGCGTGTGGAAGGCGAGATGGATTCATTGAAGTATCAGGAAATCCTAGGAGAAAACGTCATGCCATCTGTGAGGAAGCTGAAGCCTGGGCGTCGTTGGACCTTCCAACAGGACAATGATCCCAGGCATACCTCAAATTCCACCAAGGCTTGGATGCAGAAGAAGTCCTGGAAGATTCTACAGTGTCATTATATTTGAACTATTCCTTATTCTTCTGTATGTAACCTACTCTTTTCCTTATGTAAAGTACTGACCCAAACACGTGTGATTTTACTCAGCTTTCTTTTTTTTTCCAAAAGAAAAATCCATCCTTTATGATTTGCATATCAATCTTCATAATTAACACGTGATGTTCGATGTCTAACAAGATTTACCTACCTGCTGACAGCGGTGCAGTGGGATTTAGCCCTCGCTTCATCTCTACCTGAAGAGAGCGATGCAGCGGCGCTTTAGTCCTTAAGTCTATCCAGCTCTCCTCATCTGTACACTCTGCTCAAACAGTTCTTGATAGTTCTGTTCTTGATGTCTGAGATCACTGATATGTTTTCTCCTAGAAAAATCCATTGTAACTGTGCTAGCGATAACAAAGTCCCCCCGTGACATTAGAGTAACACATAAACCTCTACCTTCTCACAGGAAGAGTGAAAACACAAACCAACAAAGTAGCACCAGAATCACTAAACACACCACAGATATTTCGATATAAACACTTGTGTTTCAGGGTGGAGTTTCTCTTTGATCTCACTAGTTTTGAGTTGTGTTCGATTAGGGTTTTCTCTCACAGCAGGTTTATTTATTACACATAGGTATGTTAAAATGTCACTGAAGCCAATTTTGGTTATAACTCTGCATCCATCTGACTTGAAAGAAAAAAAAAATTAAACCGTGGGTTTAAATCAACCTTTTGGAACACACTTTTTCTAACTGTTTTTGATTATTTGTTTAAAAATACAGCTAAAATGTAGCCCGATCATATGTCAATCAGATATCAGATCTGATTAAAACAACCAAGTTTCAACAATCATTAAAAAAAAAAGGTTTAAAACCTTTAAAAGGTTTTACCTTTTTTTCCACCAGGTGTGCGACATCTAGTGGCCAATGTTAGAAAAACACATTGAATATTTTCTAAAACTGCATACAATGTTATTTATCCCCGAAGCACCAAACTATTGTGTATTATTATTATTTGTAAATGGTGCTTTAAATGTAAATGTTGAAAATAATGTTTACTTCACAGTATGTGAAAGTGCGTCATTTTTATCTGTCTTTTTTTTAATGCATGCAAATGCTACACAGCTATAAACATATTAATGTTTATAACATCATAAAACTATGACTTCTAATAATATTGAGTATTATTTTAGTGTCCTAACTGTTTATACGCAAATTCAAGTCGCGTATTAGCCACTTTATTTGATGCTTTTCTTATTATTTACATGAAAGAAACAAACGCTAATGCTAACGCTAACGCTAAACGTTCATTTCCATAGAGATGAAATGCGGCGCCATCTTGAAGGGGGCAACTATCCAGTATACCCAATATGATCTCATTTTGAGCTCAGATTGTGATTTTTCTCCCCAAATGTCGACACACCGCACATTATTTAGATGTACAAATCTATGGTGTTGCAAAAGAAAAGTACAATAAATCACTTTCCCCACAAATGTGTTTTCATTTTCTGAGACTTTACACTGGAGCAGCATTAGCTTATAGCTGCTGGCTAGCTGAGTTTCAGTTTATTTCTGTTTTATTACTAGTTAGATTCTCTTTAACATGGTGACAGTTCTTAGATAACATTCATAATATTTTTTAGTTAAGTTTGACGAGATACATTTGTGGATTTGACTTAGTTCGACTTGTTTATAATGATTATGTAACTCTTGATTACTAAGATTAGCTTAAAGTCTGCCATACTAGCCGTTATCTCTAGCGGAACTTATGTTATTTGATCAAATTATGATGAACATGTTGTTGTAAAGATAATTGTACGTGAATATTACATTTGGCGGCTTTATTTGTTCTCATTTAATCTGTTCGTTACCAGTTACTGTTATATAAACAATAAGTCCTGACTATCATTCTTGATATATTATTATTAACGTATTATTATAATTCTAATTATTTTGAATAATCGCATGAGGGATTTAAATGTGTCAATAGCAATAAAAATCTCGTTCAAGACTAGTAGCTGATTTAATGACGATTATTTAATGGTAATTTCTGAAGATGATACACTTTGCAGGCTGTTTAAATGGTACATTTACAAGTGTATGACGTCTATAACAAAGTTATATATATATATATATATATATATATATATATATATATATATATATATATATATATATATATATAGAAATCACTTTGTGTTTACAAGGCTACAATTAAGGCAGATGAAATGCTGACCTTTCCAAAATGGCGGACGCGTCGACGTATCACCACAGCAGCTAATATGGCGTCTGCTCATTTTGGCTACGCTAGGTATCCCACAATTCATTTCGGGAAATGAAAACAGCAGTGAATGGCGGCGCTCGCTCTCCGCAGAGCAGCTCGGAGCTTCTCAGTGAGGAACATCTGCTATCCGAACCGGCATTTTTAGGTTGTTTTAGATCGTTTTTTTACGCGAAAATGAGGTGAAATGTAGACGATAGACGTCTCAACAGGATGAGGTTGAAAGTGAGCCGTGAGAGTTGTCGGTTCGCAGGAATACTCCGTGTTTATTCGGTGAAATGAGATGAAGCAGGCTGCTGGATTGTCACTGCTGCGTTCACCGGCGCTGATCTTTCCCTTTCCCTTTCCCTTTCCATCACATTCTCCTGTAAAAGACTGAATTTATTTGTATCTGAATCAAAAGATAATCAAATTAACCGACTGTGTCTGGTCGAAGAGAAAGAAGGAGAAAGAGGAGGAGGAGGAGGCAGGATTTTTTTTCTTTCCAGCTGGGGAATGATAATATGTCAAGACGAAAACAGACCAACCCTTTCAAAGTGAATTGTAGGTATCACAGGTATTGTAAACATATTATTATTTACAGTGCAAAGATTTAAATGAATGCCTGAAATATCTATTGATTTAACTCGTATTTGTAGGCTGGACATGATGTATAACCCACATCCGCATTGCTTTAAGAGGGACAGCTGCTCCTCTCTAACCCTGTGTGTTTCTACTACTGTATACAATCTATACGATACTAACATTTTATTTATATGTTTAATATATAATCTAATTCTACAATTAATGATCAGACTTTCAGTAAGACACATAGTGCATATGTACAATTTACCGACCGTTTCTCTTGGCTTAGGATGAAGAACTAACAAAAAACACAAACAAACAAACAAAAAAAAATCAACTATTAATTAATTTTCTTGTTGTTTGTAAAAGTTTAGGAGAGATTTAGTTGTGTAACTACTTTATTTTATGATTTTATCATCAAACACACAAACCAAAGCACTCATGTCCAAATAAAGTGTTGAATCTTGAATCATAGACATGAAAACGTAAGATAAGTCTAAAGCCCTATTTGGACTGGATTAGTTTCACATAAGGGGGTGGAATAATGTACAAACATAAACACACAAAGAAATAAAACCTCTTAAGGACGGAGTGATGTGATTAAATTAATGTTACCAACCAGAAGTTGATTACGTTCCTATATACAACTGTCCTGGGTGTTTTATTCCTCTTACACCACAGCGATTCGACAACGAGTGCAGTTTTTTATTTATTAATAAATGGCAAGTCATACTTTTAAAAAAAAAATCATTTTATAGTTACGTTTAATGTTGTGCAGCTTTACCTCTGACCGTTTCGAAGGGCTGACACTGTAGACTCCTTCCATAAATGTTAAATAAACATCTCCTTACAGAAAACTACACCGTATCAACATCTGGGCCTTCAGAATAAACAGATGTTCTGAGTCGAACACTTTTCTAGAGTTCGCCGTAAGCTTTTATTACAGATTTTGAGACACGTTTCACAATTGTACGTGAACCTGGAGTGAAAATGTGCATATTTGTTCCTCAGGTCCGCCTAAATGAGCGCTTCGCTGACCGTAATGGACGTTTTTGACACCAAAGGGTGTTTTTTAATTTTTTTATTTGACTTGACACAGTATCAGCGTAAAAACCCGTCCACTTTTCCACGCATCATCAGTGCTGTACTGATATCCGAGCTCTTTAGACCGTCTGTCTCGATCTGATACTAACCGAGATTCCCTGCGAGCTTCGGTGACAGAGTCATGCCAAAAATGCGATGAGAGATGAGACAAAATCTGTCACGTGATGTATACCTCCATGAAGTCGGTATATAAGAGATAAAACTCTGTGTAAGTCGAGAGCCGAGACTACAGTCAACCCAAAACTAACAAAATCTAATGTGTCATCTGCTGAGACAAAAATAGTTTGATTTTTAGAGATATTACATGTTTAATTTCTATAGTTTTATTTAAATAACACACCTCTTTGGGCCAAAACCGAATTAACGAGAGAAAGACACAAGGGCTGAAGTGCTTCCTGACTTGCTCTAAGCTTTCAGTACAGATCCATACAGTCATATAGATTTTTAAAAAACTGCCTCGTCTCCGTTCACTGGGCCGTTTTATATTTTTAAAAGTAATAAAACGAAATAAAATAATTAACGACGGAGTGGCGTCACCGTTTCTGTCCCGGAGATGATTATTTTCCTATAACGGCACGTCCCTGAGCGTTTTTTTTTATTCCTCTTACACCACAGCCATCTGTTATAATGAATCTCACATCATACTTATCCATTTATAGTTACATTTATTAACTGTATTGATGCGAAACGAGAGAGTTCACAAAATGCGTAAACTCCTCTGTCGTGAAGCGGTCAGAAATTGTGTCACAGCGTTACCTCTGACCGACACTGGAGACTCCTTCCATAAACGTTAAATAGTAAGCAAGTAAAGCTTTATTCATATAGCACCTTTTAAAACAACGTTTACAAAATGCTTTACAGAAGACATGTACACGCATACACGCGTATGACCGTAGATACAAGAAAATAAAAATCGGTAGTAAAATACCCATAATAAAAGACAATAAGCTAATAAAATAGAAATTAAAGGATACAAATAAAATCAAGTATGGAAATTAAATGTTTAATAATAATTGTTAAAAAAATCTCCTTGCACATTTCACACGGGTCCGTCTGGACAAACCGTTACTACAGAAATGAGAGAGCATTAAAACGAGCACGTTAATATAAACCTGTGATTTGCAGTTATAGAACCATCCGATGAATCAACACCTCCTGACCAATCAGAGCCCGGAATTCCACAGCGCTGTGGTGTAAACGGTATTAATCTGCCCACTTTGAGAGTTCACGACATCACGATTGCTTTGTTTTCAGACACAGAGGCCTGTCTCTTATTAACAGCTCGCCCCGAGGCTTTTCTGCTCCTTTGCATTTGACATTTGCTTAACAAATTCCCAGAGAACTGAACCACCTACGTGTGGGCGGAGCTAGAAATAGTGCAGATGAACCATGATCTCCTTTTTTTTCTGCAGGGTTTAGAACTTTTATGATATAATTAAATGTTTTAGATGCATTTTTTTTTAAATTCATTTATTTGTCCTTTTCGCTGATATTTAGCTCCATTTTACATTTCTTACCCGTGATCCGTGCGTAAATCTAAAATCTTGACCTCCTTGACCTTTATGGCTGCCTGTTCACTCTATATGCTCACCACATGGGGTGTAACGTAACAGCGTCGTAGAAACTACGTACCTTGGTTGTGTTTAAATTGTATTTCCAGGCTAAGTCATCTGACGAAGCTAGCACTCAACTTTCTATCCGCGTTTCACTACGATTAAAGTAATGGCACCCCCCCCAGATTTAGCAGAGACGGATCTATCTATCGGATGACGCCAAACTCGCAGGACAGCTACGGATACACCTGCGGCGCAAACGAAACACGCGAGAAATGATTCTTGTTACGTCAGACTCGCGTCGAAGAACGTACGTGTTTATTATCGTCATTAGAGGGTCTTCGTGGTATAATCTGACGCGGAGGACATACATTATGGCACTCGTACGGCGTGACGAGTAATAATCTTAAAAGAGCGCCGAAATCGCACGGACGATCGGCTGATATGTGCATTAAGCTCATTTCACTTCCTCTAGAAGGTGATTTAAAGTGTTCACACCAACACAAGGGCCTCCACCCATGCAAACGTTTCCTATCTTGTGTGTGTTCTGTCTGTCCGTCTGTTTTTCATTCAGTGTTGAGAGATGGGTGCTGTGAATTCAAGGCCACCCCGTAGCTGGGTGTTTAAAGTTTTGGCATTCTCCCGTCTCTTTTGTGTGTTTTGTTTGTAACCCCCCCCACCCCCACCCTCCCACGCTCGAGCTCCTCGCCCCGGTGCGACTCGGACCCTTTCTGTCGGCTGATGAGTCTGTCTCTTTGTCTGGATTCGGTCAGACACTGCGTCATCTGCCTACAGACACACAGAAGTGGAGATAACATCAGAGTGGCAGCGAGAATGAGACGGGAAGTGGGAGAGAGGGAGGAAGGGTAGATAGATAGACAGATGTACAGACAGAGGGGGGATGGGTATCTCTCACATCAATCACTGGCTTCGAGCCGTCGAGCAGGCCTGTTGTGTTGGTAGTTCGGGGTTGAATACTGAGACCGTCTTTCCTCATGCAAATCTGACGCCGTGTGAGAGAGACAGATCGGTGGAGGGAGGGAGTGTGTTCAGCGAGTGTTCAGAGTGTGTTCGGCGAGTGTTCAGAGTGTGTTCGGCGAGTGTTCAGAGTGTGTTCGGCGAGTGTTCGGAGTGTGTTCGGCGAGTGTTCGGAGTGTGTTCGGCGAGTGTTCGGAGTGTGCTCGGCGAGTGTTCGGAGTGTGTTCGGCGAGTGTGTTCGGAGTGTGTTCGGCGAGTGTGTTCGGAGTGTGTTCGGCGAGTGTTCGGAGTGTGTTCGGCGAGTGTTCGGAGTGTGTTCGGCGAGTGTGTTCGGCGACTGTGTTCGGAGTGTGTTCGGCGACTGTGTTCGGAGTGTGTTCGGAGTGTGTTCGGCGAGTGTTCGGCGAGTGTGTTCAGAGTGTGTTCGGCGAGTGTGTTCGGCGAGTGTGTTCGGCGAGTGTGTTCAGAGTGTGTTCGGCGAGTGTGTTCAGAGTGTGTTCGGCGAGTGTGTTCGGCGAGTGTTCGGCGTGTGTTCGGCGAGTGTTCGGAGTGTGTTCGGCGAGTGTTCGGAGTGTGTTCGGCGAGTGTTCGGAGTGTGTTCGGCGAGTGTTCGGAGTGTGTTCGGCGTGTGTTCGGCGAGTGTTCGGAGTGTGTTCGGCGAGTGTTCGGAGTGTGTTCGGAGTGTGTTCGGCGAGTGTGTTCAGAGTGTGTTCGGCGAGTGTGTTCAGAGTGTGTTCGGCGAGTGTTCAGAGTGTGTTCGGCGAGTGTGTTCGGAGTGTGTTCGGCGAGTGTTCGGAGTGTGTTCGGCGAGTGTGTTCGGCGAGTGTGTTCGGCGAGTGTGTTCGGCGAGTGTTCGGCGAGTGTTCGGCGAGTGTTCGGAGAGTGTGTTCGGCGAGTGTGTTCGGCGAGTGTGTTCGGCGTGTGTTCGGCGAGTGTGTTCGGCGAGTGTGTTCGGCGTGTGTTCGGCGTGTGTTCGGCGTGTGTTCGGCGAGTGTGTTCAGAGTGTGTTCAGAGTGTGTTCGGCGAGTGTGTTCGGCGAGTGTGTTCAGAGTGTGTTCGGCGAGTGTGTTCGGCGAGTGTGTTCAGAGTGTGTTCAGAGTGTGTTCAGAGTGTGTTCGGCGAGTGTGTTCGGCGAGTGTGTTCGGCGAGTGTGTTCGGCGAGTGTGTTCGGCGAGTGTGTTCGGCGAGTGTGTTCGGCGTGTGTTCGGCGAGTGTGTTCGGCGTGTGTTCGGCGAGTGTTCGGCGAGTGTTCAGAGTGTGTTCGGCGAGTGTGTTCAGAGTGTGCTCGGCGAGTGTTCGGCGAGTGTTCGGCGAGTGTTCGGCGAGTGTTCAGAGTGTGTTCGGCGAGTGTGTTCAGAGTGTGCTCGGCGAGTGTGTTCAGAGTGTGTTCGGCGAGTGTTCGGCGAGTGTTCGGCGAGTGTTCGGAGTGTGTTCGGCGAGTGTGTTCGGCGAGTGTGTTCAGAGTGTGCTCGGCGAGTGTTCGGCGAGTGTTCAGAGTGTGTTCGGCGAGTGTTCGGCGAGTGTTCAGAGTGTGCTCGGCGAGTGTGTTCAGAGTGTGCTCGGCGAGTGTTCGGCGAGTGTTCAGAGTGTGTTCGGCGAGTGTGTTCAGAGTGTGTTCGGCGAGTGTGTTCAGAGTGTGTTCGGCGAGTGTTCGGCGAGTGTTCAGAGTGTGTTCGGCGAGTGTTCAGAGTGTTCTCGGCGCGTGTTCGGCGAGTGTTCGGCGAGTGTTCAGAGTGTTCTGCGTTGAGGAACACCAGCAAAAATCTTAAACTGTATTATCTCTCAATCTTTTTCTAACTTTGTTCCACTACTAACATACTTTACAATAAAGTTTTTTTGTGTTGCCTCACCGTGTGCTTTCACACTAGCAAGCGAGAAAGCGTTCACCAACAAGCGGCAGTTCCCCGCAGCACGTGTGGTCCGACGTTTCTTCAGTTCCCCGCAGCACGTGTGGTCCGACGTTTCTTCAGTTCCCCGCAGCACGTGTGGTCCGACGTTTCTTCAGTTCCCCGCAGCACGTGTGGTCCGACGTTTCTTCAGTTCCCCGCAGCACGTGTGGTCCGACGTTTCTTCAGTTCCCCGCAGCACGTGTGGTCCGACGTTTCTTCAGTTCCCCGCTCGCAACAGCGCACGCGTTCGACTTGCCTCAGAAACGGGACGTCGGAGCTTGGAACTCGTAATGACGTCATTTTCGACCTCCATTCGAGCTTCACTGTGACGTTTATCTTCTTCCTCAGAACAGTGAACTGTATCGTTCATTAAAAAAAATAAACACGTGCTACTTTAGTTTCCGGCTGATGCTCTGAGCAGTGAAATAATTACCCTGCCTTGCTAGGAACACACCTAGATCATTGACCTGTTCACTTCCCCGAGCTTCGTTATCTTTGGTTAAGACAGTCTAGCGTGAGTAGAGCATTTTTTTTCTCTAAACTTATTCCTTATAAGCAGAAGAGATAGCAGGCTTACCTTCAGCTATAAGCGGGGTCAGAGGAATGAAACTCCAGAGTTTTAGCGAATCACCTCTAAGAGGCTTCGTTTTATTGAAAGGTAAAAGGTTAACAAAATACTGATAACTATAATCTTACACTCTAAGATTAATAGCGTGGAAATCGTGTTCGGTCGGAGCGAGAGTCTTCACCCGAGGTGCCGCGATGTTCCAGCTTTACAAGCCGGTATATATACCCTTGTTTTTCCACAGGAGTTGCATGTTTAGAGAGTATAAAATGTCATAACAAAAACAACAACAACAACAAAAAGACCGAACAATTTCAACCCCGTTCAGGAGTTTCTAGTTTGTTCTTTGAAATAAGCTGTGGTTAGAACTGGGCCTCACAGCTACGCTACCTGTTCTCAGTGGCAGAGTTAAAAAAATAATAAACCAAGAAAACTTCAAAGCACTATTCTACAGTTTTCTTGTGTTGTTTTGAGCTCATAACCGACCAGACCATTTCCTGTACGTTTTCAGCTCTCAACAAGTTTGATTAAAACATCTGATTAAATCGTCTGTGTCGACGCGGTTCCGTCTTTCCATATTAATCCAGCACACATCTTTAAAATAAGGGACGGCACGAGGTGACTGACCCTCCATGGCCACTTTAGCCTGCATTTCAAGCCAAAAACTTCCTGAAACCGAAGTCTTTACTGCCAATTAAATCTGCAAGTTATCTTTTTATTCTTTTCTAACTAAACCCAAAGCCTCCTTAACGGCTCTTCCTTTGCGAGGAGATCTAAGAGTCTAGGAGTCTGTTCACCTCCCAGTCCTCCAGAAGCTCCATCGTGTCTCCGAGCTTTGCCAGACGACGCTTCTCTCCCCGTGAAGGCCGTGATGGATATATCTGCTGCGGTTGTGAGCTATGCGAGGCCCATCGCCTCCTCTCCTTCCTTCGTCCTCTCTTCTCGTCCTTTGGACGTGATGAATCTTTGTCTACACAAGCGTTAATATTACTAGACATGAAATCATACAGCAAAGGCTGAGGTCTATAGCGAGACGATCCCACACCAGGGTCCACTCTCGGACCTTCCACAACAGCAGCCATTTTGATTTACCGTCGCTCGTATGAGTAAGTACGAAGCACCCGGTTGTCACGGCGATGAGTGCGTTATTTAATTCGTGTAACTCTAGTTAGCTTCTTAGTCAGTTTTGTTCAGCACAAAACAGTGAAATGAGACTTAATCGCTATTGATGATGTGGTTCAGGCTTTTCAGTTCACACACAGACCCGGGATCTCATTCATTCATTCATTCAATCATTCTCAGGGCTTAATTTCTCACTACGATTGAGAAAATATATCATACAAACTGTCAGTATTGGACCGTCTGATTATGATAAACATGCGTTAACACTGTATATAATCAAATAAAGCTCGTTACCGTGATGAAATACAGGTAGGTGTCCGAGAAGGTTTCCAATTTCCGGAAAGTGTTACGGCAAATAACAGTCGTGAGAGACCTGGAGATATTTAATCTCGACTACATCCTGTTTGTTCGCGATTAGTACAATCACTATGACTGACTTTCGGACCGATTGAGTCCTTTGGGTTTGAACGGTTCTCCACCGGACCGTGTAGTACGGCATGATACGCTACGGTTTCTGATCCGATTCCTAAACTCGCAATACCGTGGTCTCTCTGTTAGCTAGATATAAAGGTACCGTAAAAGTAGGAGGTTGTGGGAGGGGCCTACTATTAAAATGTGCAAGCGTTTTGTATTTGACACCAAGGGTGCCAATACTTACTAAGCGCTGTTTGACATCACGGCTGAGTAACTTTCTATCCTCATCACTTGTGTACTCTCTGGGTTTTTTCGGCGTGAGCGTGCCTCCGGCGTTTTTCTCAGTAATTCTGTCCTCGTTCATCGACAGGGCCGTTTCACATGACAGGCTTCTCTGGCCTACAACACGCTTCGGAGATGGAGGCGAAAGACGACTTTGCTGACAACCCTGCATGCCACAGCGCCGACTGCGGAGACCTGGACGATCAGGACGGCACCACCGGTGAACCACCCAGACACACGGAGCGAGTTATCCAGGCCGCGCTGTAATACCGTCACGCTAACGTGTTTTTTCCGTATTTTTCTTTTTTCAGATGACAGCGACAGCGACTTGGACAAAGAGAACTCCTCCAGCTCCTCGGCTGATGACAACATGGCGTGTCATAAAGCGAGCCAGTGCTCCGTTCACGGTGGAGGCATGAAGGAGGTGAGTCTTCCTGCTTTAAAGTGACAAACTGAACCGTAAAAGCACTTCTTCCTGGATAACTACAGCGCTGTAGAATTCTGGGTTCCGATTGGTCAGAAGGTGTTGATTAATTTTCTACAGCGGTTTAAAGTATTACAAGTAACGCGTTATTGTTTCCATAGTAACGGCTCGTTCACAGGCCGAGGCGCCACGTGTTTTGTTTGAGGAGACGTTTATTTACGGAAGGAGACTCCAGTGTCAGTGCTTTGTAACACCCGAAGGTAAAGCTGTAATTTTAAGTTCGCCAACATCTTCAGGACAGTTGCGGTTTCTCGGCAACATCAAAATCTGCGTTTTTTTTTCAGATCCAAAAACGGTTCCTGTGATGTAAATGAAAACAGGAACTAACATCTTAGTTACAGATTGCTGTGATATAAGAGGAATAAAACACTTTGGGAGGTGCTGTTATAGGAGAATAATCAACGTAGGGGTGGGTAACGGTAACTTACAGTAATTTGCTTATTCAACACCTTCTGGCCAATCAGAATTGAGAATTCAACAGCATTTAAACTGTGGTATGAACTGTTCGTTTACTTTTTTAAAAATCATAACAGTTCTCTTGTTGGGATATTCAGATACGATTGATCCAAACTGTGGAAGATCCAAATAACGGGGTTGGTCCGACGAGCACATGTTAGCACTCTTGCATCGCTTACTAGAGGTCAGGTCACTTACTAACTAAGTCAGGCGGTACCTGCCGATAACCGATTAATCGACCGAAAACATAACACTCAACGTAAAATACTGTTGAACTTTATTATAAAAATAAACAGCACTGACTGCACCCTAAAAATGTACTGTACTTTTTTTTTTTAAATGCAATAAATATGAATATATATTAAGTATAAATAAATTATATTTAAAGTAAATAGAAGATATACATCCAAACTGAACCAAAAAGTAACACTCCAAATAAGAAATAAAAACAGAGATACCCAAAATGAATTTAAAAAAAAAATAAAACACTACAAATAACACAAGAAAATTTGTCAGCGATAGTTTTTATATCGCCTCTAGAGGCCGCTCTCGTACCGTATCGATGACGGCGGACTCTTCCCAGCCGCTCCCGCGACGGACGCAACCTGGGGGGAAGCTATCGGTGTGGATAAGAAAGAAGAATGAGAAAGGCGCATCGTTCATGTGTACTTCCGTACGAGGAAACCATATGAGCAGTCATGGCTTTACATTAGGGTTTTATTTGTTAATAAGACTACAAGAGGTTATTAAGCGTCGCATTTTGAGTACAACGAGCACCCGAAAGGAAGTGATGCGTTCGGAAATAATCCATTTCAGGTGAGTCACTTAAGAAAGACGCTGACGCAAGATCGAAACCAAATCAGGCGCTTCTTTCTTTCTTCCCGTGCAGCGGGAGACGAGGAAATGCGTCCTGGGTGTTATTTCAGAAGTGTGATTCATGCCTCTATGGCAACGCGGTACAAAGCGTCACCACGACAGTTGAGATGATGACTCACACAGATTTGTAGGAGACGCTCATGTTCCACGTTAACGCCTCCTCGTTGTCGTTGGCAGCTACATGAGCGTGGCAGAACGGACAGCGCAGATAGTGTGTGTGTGTGTGTGTGTGTGTGTGTGTGTGTGTGTGTGTGTATTTAAAAGTCTTACACTGGGCACATGATACTACAGCATCACACCTCCCACACATCCACACACACTGACTGTACATTCTGGAGTATCATTCAGCTTCATGTGGATAATATCACTGCTTATACAGCGCTTATTTTTTTAACGGATCCAGAACTATCCGTACCCCGCTGGAGTCCCTGTGCCCGATAATCATCACGTAACCGTGCCTGTGAAAGACTGAGGTGGTTCTCCGGAGGATGTTTGTTGTAATGGCGGCAAAGAAAGCCAGGGGCGCCAATACTTTTAAACCGCAAGAATAAATTTGCCTTTCCTTTGGGTGAATCTCAAACATTGGCGTTCTATACAGTATATATAGTGTATATAGTGCACCACACTAGGCTCTATACATATCAGCGTTATGTTATATTCTATGTAGTGAGCATATATAGCGAACAGAAAGCCGTAACATGGAGATAAACGGTAAAATAATTAAATGTTTATATGAGAAATTTTGTTGTTTCTTCCTGCAGGAAAGAGATTTAAAAAAAGAAATAACTATCATGATCACGTACGGTCCTTTATAAATAAATAAAATTTAAAAAAACACTCTATCCAGAGATATTAATCATGACAGTTGACCGCTCTGACATCATCACTGTTCGGTTCTCTTGGTACCCTGTAAGAAAGGGAACCACATTCAGTACAGGTACGTATAGTACGACTCTCTCATGACTAAATGTGGGATCAGGGTGTGTTACTGTAAACACTCTGTTGAGTAGAAGTTTGCTGTTCGTGTAAGTATTTATTGTTGTCTTTAAAGCACTTCCTGTGTGTGTGCATTGTGTCCATTAGGAGAGCGAGAGGGAGTCGGACCTGGGGAGTAATTATGCGTGTCCCATCTGCACTCTGGAGTTCGGCAGCCCAGATCAACTCATTGCACACGTCTACCAGGTGAGGACATCATCACTACCACCATCATCACCATGACCATTATCATCACCATCACCACCACCACCATCATCATAAAGGTGCATCTCAAAAAAATTAGGATATCGTGGAAAAGTTTATTTTTTCTCCATAATTTAATTCAAAAAGTGGAACTTTCATATATTCTAGATTCATTACACATAAAGTGAAATATTTCAAGCCTTTTTTTGTTTTAATGTTGATGATTACGGCTCACAGCTCATGGAAATCAAAAATCCAGTATCTCAAAATATTAGAATAAAGAATTTATAATACAGAAATGTCGACCTTCTGAAAAGTATGTTAATTTATGCACTTAATACTCGGGCGGGGCTCCTTTTGCACGAATTACCGCATCAATGGGGCGTGGCATGGAGGCGATCAGCCTGTGGCACTGCTGAGGTGTTATGGAAGCCCAGGTTGCTTTGATAGCGGCCTTCGGCTCGTCTGTATCGTCGGGTCTGGTGTCTCTCATCTTCCTCTCGACAAAATTCAGGTCAGGCGAGTCGGCTGGCCGATCAAGCACAGTAACACCATGGTCAGCAAACCAGTTACTAGTAGTTTTGGCTCTGTGGGCAGGTGCCAAGTCCTGCTGGAAAAGGAAATCAGCATCTCCATAAAGCTCGTCAGCAGATGGAAGCATGAAGTGCTCTAAAATCTCCTGGTAGACGCTGCATCGACTCGAGAAAACCCAGTGGACCGACACCAGCAGATGATATGGCACCCCAAATCATCACTGACTGTGGAAACTTCACACTGGACTTCAAGCAACTTGGATTCTGTGCCTCTCCACTCTTCCTCCAGACTCTGGGACCTTGATTTCCAAATGAAATGCAACATTTACTTTCATCTGAAAAGAGGACTTTGGACCACTGAGCGACGGGGTTCTGAGTAAAAAGGTGTTTTGAGTTAATTAGCTGATTAGAGTCTTCTCAGGTCCACACTGCTGTATTATAAATTCTTTATTCTAATATTTTTGAGATACTGGATTTTTCCACCACCATTAACACCTTCACTGCCATCACCACCATTATATTCACCACCACCACCATCATCGCTGCCATTTCTTCACCACCGCCATCATCATCACCACCACCACTATCATCACTGCCATCACCACCATCAGTACCACCATCACCACCATTATATTCACCATCACAGCCATTTTTTTCCACCACCACCATCCCTATTATCATCATTACCACCATTATATTCAGTCACTGCCATTTTTCCACCACCATTACCACCACCATTATATTCACCACCACCATCACTACCATCATCACCACCACCACCACCATCACTGTCTCTACAGGCCTTTTCTCCTCTGCACAAGAAAACTAACTTTTTCTGTCAGTTATCAAATCTTCCACTTAGTAATAGATTGACACATTTACAAGAAATAATAGTACTTAGGGGCGGGGCTAGCTAACAGATTGATTGGTTGGACATTTCACACAACTCACACCACCATACACAGACACTTATTTTTTATTTATTTATTTTTATTTTTTTTTAAGTTTTCATTGTTGCTGTTGTCCAATACATTGAGTTTCCCAGCCTGCACAAACATTTAACATCTTTACAAAGAAAAAAGAAAAAAATACAGCAGCCCAATTATTTGTCCAGCACTGAACAACTGATTGGGTGCACACTTTGTTGATAATGTAATTATAACGTTTTCATTTTTGTAAACAATTTTAAACCATTTTCATTTCCTCACAATGCACGATTAATCTTGTTGAATGACAGCAAACCAGACGAGGGAACAACGTTAATCCAAACTCTTCTTCGATGTTATATAATGGTGTTGCATGTTGGTGGGAAATGAACTCAAAATTATAATCCCTTAATCCTGTTTGGGACAGATATAGATCTTTGAAGTGTGCAGTGGAAAATGCTCTTTAAATCCAGTTAGAGGTGTTAATTAACTAGCAGGCAGCTGTTATAATTGAATAAAGGATCTGTGCTGGTGAAACTGAACTCTCTCTCTCTCTCGCCGTGAGCAGCACACATCGACGGTGGCCGGCACTAAGAGTTACGTGTGTCCGGTGTGTGGACGAGCTCTCAGCTCACCGGGATCTCTCGGACGTCACCTCCTCATTCATTCAGACGACCGACTCTCCAACTGTGCGGTGTGTGGAGCTCGCTTTACCGACACCAACAACTTCAACAGGTCTGCAACCCAAACGGAATTTACTAACAAACATCGTTTACATACAAACTACCAGCACCCCTATGGTACATCGTTATTCTGATTTTAAAAAAAGTGCTTTTGAATCAAATTGAAAATGAATCGCGAATCGAATCGACTCCCTGTCATTGATTCACCCGTGTATCAACATCGGTGAAGCGGCTAGATCAGACATCGGACATGATCGAGCCTTAAAGCAAGAAGTGTGCGGATCTGCGAGTCTTCTTTATGAGCATTTGGTATTTCTAAGGAAATCATATCATGTATCACATCAACACTGGCTTTAAACAAAGCAATAAATATTAACTCATCAGCGTTAATCATCATCTTTGTTTCCACTCCGCAGGGAAAAGCTGAACGAGTTCCTCAGTGCCAGTGATTTAGAGAGCAGCAGCGGAGATCAGACCTGCTCCATGGTCCAGGCCGTGTCCGTGTCCGATGGTCACATGTCCATCCAAGGGGCCAATCACAGAGCCTCTACAGGTTCGGGCTTCCCCCAGCTCCTCTCCTCTGGATCTTCGCTGCCGTCTTTCCCCGACACCCTCAACCCGCTACCCGACTTGTTAAACCCCGTGCCCGTGTATCCGGCAGGCGTGCTGCTGGTGTGTAACAGCTGTGCGGCGTATCAGCAGCTGGCGGGCAGTCCGTCCTCGGAGATGAGGAAGTGGGCATCGCGGCGCCGGAACGAACCGGTCGAGGCGCGGATGCAGCGACTGGAGCGCGAACGCGTGGCCAAGAAGAGTAAACGCGAGCGCGAGACGCCCGAGGAGCGCGAGCTGAGACGGCTACGCGACCGCGAGGCTAAGCGCATGCAGCGGCTTCAGGAGACGCAGGAACAGCGAGCGCGCCGGCTGCAGCGAGACCGCGAGGCCATGCGCCTCAAACGCGCCACCGAGACGCCCGAAAGGAGACAAGCGCGGCTGGTGCGCGAACGAGAGGCTAAGCGACTCAAGCGGAGACTCGATAAGATCGAACCAGCGCTGCGCGCACAGATCGAGCACGATCCCGCCGCCGTGGCCGCGCTCACCGCCGACGTCAACCTCTTCCAGTTCCCCTTCCCCGTCCCCTCCATGGACAACGGGCTGTTTATGAAACTACCCTAATCCGACAGAAACACAAGGACTAGCGGGCGCGTCAGATCGTTCTAAGACTGCTCTGGATGGTCACATGATCACTGGCGAACGCTCTGTTTATTTATAAGCAGGTGATATTTGTCGTGAGGTGAAAGTAGAAATGCTGTTTGCGCCCTATTTCACGTTACGGAACGTCAGAAGGAGCGATCTTCTCCTGCGGTTTTCAGTTACACGACATCATGATCGGCAAAACTCTAGCTAGCGGTTAGCTACCGATTATATTTAGTACATCAGACCTAATAAGTGAAAGTGAAAGGCTGGTAGTGATGTCACTGATTAGAGGAACGAACTTATTTTTCTGGTGTTTTAGGGCACGAACAGCTGTTCTGTTTTCACCTGAGCACGAACAGCTGTTCTGTTTTCACCTGAGCACGAACAGCTGTTCTGTTTTCACCTGAGCACGAACAGCTGTTCTGTTTTCACCTGAGCACGAACAGCTGTTCTGTTTTCACCTGAGCACGAACAGCTGTTCTGTTTTCACCTGAGCACGAACAGCTGTTCTGTTTTCACCTGAGCACGAACAGCTGTTCTGTTTTCACCTGAGCACGAACAGACACTCCGTTATTTATACACGACAGCAGGGTAAAGACTATTTAACGACCCTGCCTTACGAACAAGCATGTCTACAGATCTACTTTGCATGTGGACCTACAGTGAGGAGGAAGAGACGTGCAGCCACGCCCTCGCACGCCCCGCCCTCTGATTGGCCGGAGTTTACCTGTAGCTACGGCTCCTCCTCCCTGCTGGAGCTCTGATCCACAGATTCAACTACCTCGTCTCAGGACTTCTCCATGCTCGACGTCTTCTGTCAGGACTGCAGGGACTCGACACACACACACACACACACACACACACACACACACACACACACACACACACACACACACACACATCGCAACGCAGTGGTGTTGGTGCTAAGCTGCTTTCGTAATGATGTCGTCGTATCGGTTGTTGATTTTTATGCATTTCTTTCTTCGTACTAGAATGTAATCACGAATCAATCGATAGGAGGCGGTTGTGGGCGGGGCTTCGATCGCTCCAATCACATCCAGAGTCGTGTAATCGACGCGGCCGTATCTCGCTACGACAAAATGCTTAAAATCGTCCTACTACAATGAAATTCCTAAATATTGCTTCTGATTTTATGCTCAAATGTTGCATTTGCTTTAAAAAAAACCTGAAAAAGAAGCATCCAAAGAAGTTGTTTTTAATCAATTTTACAGGATCGTCATGACAGCAGCGCCCTCTAGTGTCACCTTTTGGCATTGTCATGTCTGGATATTTCTTCTTTTACCGTTTTTATACTACAGCGCTGTCGAAGTCTGGATGGTGATTGGTCAGGAGGTGTCGATTAATTCTCTGTAGCAGCAGCTCTGACAGTAGTGCAGGTTTATAGTAATGTGCTCGTTTAACGTTTACGGAGTAAGGAGTCTCCAGTGTCAGCGCTTTGTATCAGTCAGACAGTGAAGTGAAGCTGATGGTTGAAACGTCATTGTGAAAGCAGTGTTATGCACCGATACACTTTCAGCGTCTGTGTGCTCTTCTGAAAAGAGGAAATAATGCCTCTCTCTCTCTCTCCCTCTCTCTCTCTATGCTAAAAACGTGGAAACTCCTCTGGCTTGTGGTAAACTCGAAACCTCCATACTGATCTACAGAACAAGAAAAAATACAAAACACGGGTTCCTTCTTGTCTCAGGGATGTCGAGGGTGAACCGGTTTGTCCTCGCAGCCTGAGAGAGAAGAGGACAGGACAGAAGAGAAGAAACACTCTCTTCTTCCTCCTCCTCCTCCTCCTCCTCCTGCATCTCCTCTTTCTCGTTGCAGAACCGTTGTGAGAAACACCGCCTCGTCCTCGCTCCGCTCGTTTCAGCCACACCGACCTGCTGCTTTTCAGTTTTACACCTCGTCCACGCCGCCAAGGTCTCACTGACGGGTTTTTTCCCCACGAGCGCTCGGCCAACTCCGAGTCTTCGTCTCCGTGCCGCGTGGCGTGTTTGCGAACCCTCCGTAGCGCCGTGCTGATCCAGTCTCTGTACACATGATAAATGCTAACCGAATGCTAATGTTGCCTTTTGTCACTGGAGAATCTTTTTTTTTTTTAATATTGTTTTCTATCGAGACAGGCATGATGAGTTCTGTTTAAAATTGTTATTATTATTATTATTATTATTATTATTATTATTATTGTGTAAAAAAAGAAAATGCATGAAAGATGGATGGATGCAGATCTGAGGCAGTGAGCATGTTTGTACTTGACGGATGATTTACTCTAAATCGATGCGTTAGAAAATAGTTGAATAGACAAATACATATTTATTAAAGCTGCTGTAAGCGATGTTGGCTGCTGACGAAGGCCACGCCTTTCCCTTTCAGGCCCGCATTCAATATGGACGAAAATATATTCGCAATATGCACATTTTCTATGATTGAACAACGACGCGTACTAAAAATATATCTGGCGACCCGGGGGGGGGAAAAAGTCATAGAATTGTGTAGTTAAAAAAACAAAAACAAACAAACAAAAAAAACGATTCGGCTAAACCGGCTGGCTAATATCGGCGTAAAGGGATATAAGATGAAGCTAGCTGGCTAGCGTTAAACCGAGCGGTTGTAGCTGAAGTAGCTAAAATTGTGAGGAAAATACCAAGCTAGCTAAAAACGGTATTAATTTTTTAATGTGTTTTGTTTATTTATTTGTTTTTTTTTTATAAGAGTGGACCACCCTTTTATATCGGAACTCCTGATTTCGAACTTTACCTTCACTTCAATCCCGAACCCCGCGCTAGTCACAGAGAGCGTCTATTTTAGCGATGGCTGTCGGGATGTAAATAGCCGAAGTGTTCTTAAAAGTCGATTGCAGCAGCTTTAGAAACTGTTTACACCCGTCTTAACTTCTCCAGAGCTCCTGAGCGATACCTCTCGAAAAACAGGGTCAGATAATATACTGTACTCTACTGTATGTTATATATTTTTCTTTTCCTCCATTCCGAGTCTTTATTCCAGTTAATGCTGAAGAAGAAAAAAAAAAAAAAAAAACACGCCGACATGCCAGTTTTTGCCAGATTATTATTTTTTTTTTTTTTTGTCGGTTCTGGGTCGAAGATAAAAAGAGGCGCGGGTGGGTTAAACATCACTATGCAACGATTCCGTTCCCCGAACCCTGTACATCTTGACACTTTCTATTGTTACTATGCAGCTGAAATCAACACACACACACACACACACACACACACACACACACACACGCAAAGAAAGACATGAACGTCTCAGGCGAGAGTTTTAGCCTCTCGCTATCTGAACCACCTCTCGTAAACCAACCAAGTTTCGGAGCTGAGGACCGATCTACACCCTACACTATTCCTTATCTTTAACGGTTCCTAGTCTCCTAAAAAAAAAAAAAAAATTCAATCTTTTAGTAAAATACTCTTGGGGTTTGTTCTGCATAACGAAATGCTCCTCTAAAGCACAGGTTCCCAATTCTGGTCCTGGAGAACCACCTTGACCTGTGTTTTCCCTGCTCCAACACACCCACTTCAACTCAGGAAGAGGTGTTCATTAGCTGATTAGTTGAATCAGGTGTGTTGGGAGCAGGGAAAACACTAAAATGTGCGGGACAGGGGGTTCTCCAGGACCTGTGCCCTAGAGGAACATCTGAAGAACCCTTAAGGCCTCAGCATGGTTCATGTGGAAACGACGGTTGCCAGGTTTCCAGGAACAGTACGGTGTGAAACTCTTACAATTGTTTAAAAAAAACGTTTGCTACAGCTAGCTAACCATTGTTGCCCTGCTTTAAAATGCGTGTTGTGATGATGTCACTGATGCGTCTCGGGCCAAATCTGCGGTAATTATGAAAAATTCCAAGCTCCTGCGAATGTGCGAAAATGTCTCCAGCCAACAAGGCGTTTCATTCCACGCGGAGTCTTTCCAAAATGGCCGACTTCTTCCCATAGTTGTGGAAATTGTCCTGACATTATAACAGCGCCACCTGCAGCACTGGAGGACTCGTACGCGAAAGCAAAAACGATCCCAGGTTCGGTTTCGTCTTTCGCACAAAACAAACCTCACAGGCTCCGCGTTACGAAAGATTTTTTTATGAAACACTGAGTTTAAATGAGTCTAAGTTTGTGTGTGCACGTGTGTGTGTGTGTGTGTGTGTGTGTGTGTGTGTGTGTGTGTGGGGCCATGTTGATATTATATGCATTGAGAAAGAAAATTGACACGTGCATGCATTTTGATATTTTCTACGCTTGTGTTCTATTCTTCGCCTGCTTCGTTCTCTAGTTCTGTATCAAAGGGACCTCATGACAAATTGCCTTTTTTTAAAAAAATGTTTAAAAAATAAATAAATAAATAAAACACACAACAAACTCTTTTTGGTTAGTCTTTAAGAAGACACTCTTGACCACGTTTACAAACGCCAAAACGACCGACGCCACGTGTCAACTCGCATGTCTTATCGCCGCACGCCTTTCTACGACCTTACGATTTAGTTACGGCGAATCATAACTCCTCCCATTTCACAGAGCCCTCGTCCGATTGGCTGAACGCACCGTACGGCGAAGCTGCGAGTGGACACGTGAAAACGGGACAAGTGATAAAGAAGAACGCTGGATTTTCTCTCCTCCCACTTGTGAACGCACCTTGCAGAAAGCCATTTCTCTGTTACTGGATTAACAGATTAAAATGTCAGGAGGAAACTGGGATCAATAAACGTTGACCTGGCTGCACAACGTTTGTGTGTGTGTGTGTGTGTGTGTTCCTGTAAAAACAGTGCAGATTCTCACCAGCAAAGCTGCAACGACACCACGTGGGCTCGTCCTGGACTCGGCTAAACGGAGTAGGAGAAAAGTTTAAAACGTAAACAGGAAACAGTGTTTAACCGAAACTATAAACATCAACTTAGTTTATATATAAAACATTATAATGCGTAGAATTACGTTCATACGTTTTCTTACAACTTCATTCTTATGACATTTTCATCAACTCATTAAAGTAACTTTAAAGAAAGCTGCAAGGAGAATTTTCGGGGGCCAAGCACCCAGACTCATCGAGCTGCACGTTCACGGACGCGCTACAGTTGTTGCAGAAGCAATCGCAGGAAAGCAGATCCATAAATATAGGCAAAAGGGATTCAAGAGTAATTTGTAGTTTCACTCGTGATGTATGTTTTGACCACAGTGGTGGAATTCTCTGACTGTAGGAGGAAAGGTCCAGATAAACAAACGGGCAGAAGGGTCACGTTGCTGCTGCAGATGCCGCTACTACTGTGACAGGTGGTGTTCGAATGATTGATATAAGGGGGTACACTTCGGATGATATAAGGGGGGAAAAAAATGAAAGTTGTTACAGTCCTTGACCACTAGGTGGCACAATCACAGAACTTCTTGGGTACATTCAGGGCGTGGTCCTGAAGATACTTATCAAGGTTTGTGATGGCACGTAGATGCATTGCTGAGATACGCCCTCACATCCTGTTTTTTTTTTTTTTTTTTGCATTTGCCCATATCAATATTGGCAATTCCTTTGACCTTTGATAGCTTTTGTTCAGACAGGTCTCAGGATGATGTGAGCCAAATCTGGTGACGACTGGATAAATTTAGGAGGAGGAACCATTTTTTAAAATAACCATGTGATTGCAGCTTTTGACCAGTAAGTGGCGCGGTCACAAAATGTGTTGCATAGCCTCAGGGCATGGTCCTGAAAAAGCCTACCAGGTTTTGTGCTGTTGCTGAGATGCAGCCTCACTTCCTGTTTGGTGGCTTCGGTCGTCGGATTCCTTGGCCCATTACGGACAGACTCCTTTTGTGAGGCTTGCTCTGAAGATGATGTGCACCAAAGTTGGTGATGATTGGACAAAATGTGTAGGAGGGGTTATGACCACGTCCAAATTAGGCCCCCCGCGGACGGACCGGGTGGCAAAATGGCCGGTTTTAATCGGGGAAGCTGCGAAAACGATACTATAACTAACGATTAGTAGCTTAAATTAAAGACAGTTGGACTCAACAGTGACCTTTACAACTTGCCCAAGAACCTGTGGTCCATAGACACATGGTATCATTTACATGGACCCGATTTCGACGCCGGTGAGACACGCTATGCAAAGCCTGAAGGCGTACAAAAGCCTCGACGCTTGGTCCTACTTCAAGGCGGGATTTGTTGGATAAATAAAAGTGACAACACCACCAATAAACATTCTGGTTGTACGTGGTGCGTCTGTACAAATATTTTTATTTTATTATATAACTTTATCTGGTAAACCGTAAGCTAGCTAGTCCTAGTTTGTTTGTAGCGAACACTGCTCCCGCTTACTGACGTTATATATTTGTGAAGGTAAAACACAGTCAGAGAATGAATGAGCCGCCACTGAAACCTTGGATTAGCTGCGGAGAGAGAAGACGGGGACGGTTTTGACAGGCCATCGTACACGTGTGGCAGGACTTGGAGAGACGTGTTCGCATGTAGCAGCGCTGATGTTTGCAGTCATGTCTGGAGTGAGGATGAGGGACGACACTTCTCCTTTCTGTGTTTTTTTTTTGGCAGTCTGTAAACAGATAGCCCCGAATTCTCGTTGAGTCTTTTAGCACAGACGATCGCACAACTGCCCCCCGGTCTGCGTGACCTCACCCTCTATTGGATGTCTATGCACCTTTGGTGCTTGGCCCCCTAATAATGCAGAGAATAATTCGTAATGTAAGATTTGCAACTGAAACTCGAGACAAAATCCAGAAAAGGAGCCAGGCCAGTTTGGTAATTTTTTTTTTATATTATATATATATATATATATATATATATATATATATATATATATATATATATATATATATATATATATATATATATATATATATATATATATATATATATATTGTGTTTACTTAACAAACATGATAAATGCAATGTTTCCAAGAAGTTAGCTGTAACAATAAAAATACAATATCTTTGTGTCCGTACATAGAATTAAGACGGCGAAACGAAAAACAAAAAAACTGCCCTAAGTAGTTCACAGAGAGGTACAAATATACAGTACAAATCTATTTTATTCCAAAAAAAGGGTACAAATAAAAAATAAAATAAAAAAAAAAACCGCAACAAAATATAGTTATTAATGCTTTGTAAAGTTCAGGTAGGTGTAGGGTTTTCTAAGGGAGCACTTTGGGTAGACGACTTCTAAGGCTTCTGAGAAGAATTAATACATATTGGTACGGCCATAACGATATTAAAATTCACTATACAAAGTCCATATAACCTGGATTATACTTGAGGATTGAATATTACATACACATCATTGCATATATTTTGCAGGTTCCTCTTATGCATTAAAGAAAGACGCTTGTTTCTTTTAAAACCGGTTACGTGGTCACGTTAAAAATAAAAAAAAATTTAAAAATAAAAAAAAAAAAAAGAAGAAAAATAGCAGTGTCACTTAGTGCCAACAATTTAAAAGTACATAATTAATCGTTAAAATTTTTTATTTTTTTTTTAAATTAACCATTAGGATTCTCTCGCTCGCTCTGTTTTAGTTCCACTTCTACAGAGAAAAAAGAAGAAGAAGGAGGAAATTAATCGCGACGTGAAGGTGGAGTCCGGGTGGTAAAGCGTCTCAAAAACGAAGTCAGGAAAAATTTAACGTGATAGTACGACTGAGAAAAGATTTGCGCGTCCGTCCATCCATCCATCCATCCATCCATATATCCATCCATCCATCCATCCATATATCCATCCATCCATCCATCCATCCATATATCCATCCATCCATCCATCCATATATCCATCCATCCATCCATATATCCATCCATCCATCCATATATCCATCCATCCATCCATCCATCCATCCATATATCCATATATCCATCTATCCAGAGCCCAGAATGCAGCACAAAATGGTCACCTGATGCAAGTCGTCAGTGCCACGCCCTTCGCAACTCGCACGCCGTGATTACAGGCCTGCGAAACGGTTTATTCCCCCAACGCCAACCGCGACAAGGATTCTGAGGTAAGTGCTCGTCAGAGGCCCACGTCAGCAGTGCACGCCTGTTTCCGTTGAAATCGTGACTCGACGTGAGAGTAAGACGCCGTGCGATTTTACTTCTTCAACACGGGACAGTCCACCTGCAGGCGGCCGCGCTACTGCTTTCGGCTCACGTCGAAACGCGTGTCGGCGAGGGCGATTCCGAGCCTCGCGTACGCTTCATTTGTTCCACGACAAATCTTAAGGCAAGCTCGATATTATAGAAAGCTCATCTTTTATCTACATACACACACACATATACACAAATATTGATTGTTTTAACACGGTTTCGCATATAATTCAATATTAGACGAGGTCACTACGTAACCAAGTGTGGACTAGAATAAGTGCATCTTTCATTTGATGATGTAGGTGACGATGAGTCGATTTATATATTTATTTATATACGTTTTAATGTACTGTTCGTTAAAAAATAGCCAGCGTGCGCTACCGCGAGTCATCTACAGGGGGCGCTGTGTGCGTGTGAGCACAGCGTGTGTGCGAGAGAGAGAGAGATCGCACCGTCCAAGCCATGAAGACCAAGAGATGAGAGCACGTGAGGGAACCGTGAAGCCGTGAGGAAATGGGATTAAGGGCTGATTTGTACTTCGGTCGAGGATTACGTCACGACGTAAACACGCCTACGCTAAACAGAGGGGATTATGGGGAAGTGGAGCAGACGTGCAGATCTCCAAATAGACGCGTCGTGCTCGTCTGTGACTGAACAGGAACCAGATCGAGAAGAACAGAGGTGCGACTTACGTCGGCTTTTACACTCTACGAATTTTTTTACGAACTGTACGAATCGGTCACGTGAAAAATCACACGTCGTTAAGAGAAAAAAAAACAAAAAAAACGAGAATTCTTTGGAGTCGAGATCGGCGTTCATAGAACGCAAGAGCCGACGGAAAACGGTTCTGGCAGTGCGAGAAGCTTCTGATTAAAAAGCCTCAGCGTCCGAACGCTCCTACGACGCTCGTCTAAAAATCCACCAATAGGAGGACGCCGGACTCACGTGACGGCTACGAATACGGCAGCGGCGATGACGAAACATGCTAACGGACTGAGGAAAAAAAAATCTCGTCATTATCGCAACTTTTACTTAAAGTTATTACTTTAAGCCTGGATCGCTTTGATTAATGAGGTCACCGACATCATACGTATTTTCTTTGATCGTGTTATCGGACACGGAGAATTAAGTCGGTCTAGAATTCGGTTCGAGGTTGTATTGGGATCTCGTACAGCGCGATAAGTAAAAACCTTAAGAGAGATCTGAAATCTTAAGTCTATACTTTCCACGACAGTAAAACACCAGACTTTCCTTTTCGTCATGTTTTATCCACGTATTCTCCGCACTGCCCCCTAGTGCTCATTCATATATATATGATTGTCTAACGACGTATAAATCAGCCCTTAGTGGTCCAAACAAAATGGCGACTGCATGCGTAGCACGATGGATCTCTCACACACAAACGCACACACGTACGTACAGGAAAGGCACGGACATTACGTTGATTTTTTGTGTTCTCAGTTACAGTGCACAGGATGAAAGCGTTTCATTACACACAATCTGACCCCCTTTATCCGGGGGTCAGTAAGGCAGTGCGTTCGAGTTTGAGATGATGGAGAAGTGAGGGTGATGAATAAAATACACACACACACACACACACACACACACACACACACGCGATGTACAGTAACCAAGCAACATGACAAGCTTCAAGTTTTTTCGTTTTAGCAACATAATCTGACTGCTAACTAAAAAAATAATAAAAAATAACCGACCATCTCAATTATTCTATTAATGCAACAGGATTAAAGGGAAACTTATTTCGTTTTGTTTTTTCCTCTTTTTTTGTTTTTCACCAGAATGTCCATCCATTGCACCTGTAGCACATGTATAATTATATATTGTACCGAATTTCAGTACATTTCCGTTCACTGAGGGGGGGGGGGAAACAACCCCAGTTTAAACTTACCCAAACTCACTTATAATGGAAGTCTATGGGCAGAAGTCAGATTCGTCTGGAAATAAAACTCGAAAACGTACAGACCTGATCCGTTTAGAGACGGAACTACTTTCTCAGATGGAAGAATTTGTGCTTATGTGCAAAACGTCCTGAGGCGCTCATGGCGTATTGATTCAGGGGAGTGTAAAGCGTAAAGTAACCGGAACTACTTTTTAAACTGCGTTACTCAAACGTCAGAAAGTTGGAAAATACAGTTTTTGATACAGAAAAAAAAAAAAAAAAAAAAAGCTTTATGGTTCAGGTGTGACGGCAAGAGGGGTGAATTTGCATTTTAGAAAAAAAAAACAAAAAAAAAAAAACACAATCATCATTTGGTTTTAAACGTTCATTAATGTTCAACATCTGCCTTTAGACTTCCATTGAAAGTCGATTTGTGGTAAATAGGTTTTCTGTTCCGGGAAACGTGTCTGAAGTAATCAGACGGTACAGATACAGTGAGGTTTTTAAAAAAAAATACCAAAAAAAAAAAAAAAAAACAACAACATGGTGGAGTTCCCCTTTAAGGAGTTTCTCTATGATGGTTGGGGAACTAAAACGCAACCGGGGGCGAGTCATTAAAACGATGACGGGAAAGAAATCCGTCTAGTTCCTTTGTTGAGTAAACGAGCTCCCGGCTGCCAGAGTTAGACGTTCGCACTTACTGCATAGTACATAGCGCTGAGATCGTACATCGTTCAGGTGATTCTCAGTGGAAGGATATTGCTTGGGTAATAAACGTCTACTGTTTAAATGAGCGGAATGACTAACGTACTGCGTTTGTTTGTCTGGAAATTATTATTATTTTGGTCGCGTCGCAGAAACGGAATGAGACTGTAAGAGTCTGTTCAGACCGGCTGTAACAGAGCGGTCACGTCTTGAGGCTGGGAAGTTTATTCTGAGAGGGCAATATTGAAATCAGGGATGCACCGATATCGATACGGATACCGATATCGGTCGTTTAGTCGTAATAAAAAATAAAAATAATAAAATACTCCGACATGAACGTCTGATACCGGGTGATCCTAGCGTACGATGTCCTGCTAATGAACAGACGACGCGACATGACGTGAACCGACAGACGTTTCATGAGTGTAAAAAGTGCCGTGAATTGCGCTCACGCAAAGATATTCGAGAGTGAACGGTGAAGCGAGTGTGCGGAGGAACCGTCGCGTGTGCGAGCAGTTCCATTCAGCGAGCACTGAGTGCTGAACACTGAGACACTTCACTTTCCCCTCGTTTGCTTGTCAGTTAAGCCGCAATTCAACATAAAACTCATCAAAACGGCAGCAACCCACACAACCAGAGCTAAAGAAAATGTTCCGTGACGTCCCCGTCTGATCAATACTTATTATTAGTACTCGTTTCTGTCAGTGTCGGTATCGACGAGTACCAAAAATAATAATAATAATAATGTCCTCGTACTCGGTATGTATGGAGGGGAGGGGGGAGCGTTATCGATGCATCCCTAATCGAAACAGCACAGACGTGGAGCGTGTCAGACCACTGAACTTGAAATATATAAAGACCGCTTCAGAGAACAGATCTACGTATGATATTTACGCAATTAAAAAAATACATATATGAAGATCGCACCACTGAGCGCACGGTGGGACGATCCGAAATAAAAACGATTGCTCGAAAGCAGAACCACGTACGAGACCGTCACACCAGCTAAACATAGTGAACGAGGTCAAACCACCGGTCAGTCTACGTATCTATATCCGAGGTGAGAGTTAATGCTACCTGTAGGAAAAAAATAAAAAATCTATTAAAGTCACCATGAAAAAAAAACAACCTTTCTTTCCTTGAAAAGGCGAAGTCTTCGTTTTCGTGATAAAATGCTTTTTTTTTCAAAAAACATGAATAAAACATGGGGAAAAAACATCCAATACGGATTAGGATTAAGCGATAAAACGGCGAAGGATTTACACTAAACGGGAATGTCGGGCTCGTATCCTGGAATGCCGTCCGATGTTCATGTTCATATTAAGATGTTTACTTAGTCTAATTGCACTTCGTTTACATTTTCTCTGTTTACATTTTGTTGAATAGCTAACCTAAAAAAATAATAATAATAATAATGAAAAAAAAAAATTTTTATTTTTTTTAAATAAAATAAAAAATTAAAATAAATCAGTGATGAAACTGCAGCATTTCTTCTTGGCTAATTTGTAAACAGTGTCGAGCACGCCTGTCAGTTTCTCACAAAGTAAAAAAAAAATAAAATAAAATTCAAAAGTGTTGAAAGTTTTCCCCTTAATACAAAAAAAAATTTTAAAAAAATAAAAAATTCCAATCAAAAAGGTCAGTGTGTATAAAATCAACTATTTAAAAATGAAAAGAAAAAAAGAAAACAAAACAAACCGACCACAGGGCAGGACGATGTGACGATACAATATCGATACGCAAATATCGCAAGATGCGATCTTTAGGACATTTTTTATTCACAAAAAAACGTTTGTCTTGCGTTTTTTTTTGTCTTCTCTTTCACGGTTAAATCGTTTCTTTTTCTAGATGTTCGATCAGTTTTTCTTCTTTTTAAATGCGGAAGCACCGTCCTGCAGCTACGTAATCGTGTATCGTAGAAATGCTGCAGTAAGTATCAAAGTATCACGATACGATATTTGCGTCACATCGCCCCGCCCCGATCGACAGTGTGCAGTGACGAGTCTCATCAGGAGTAATATTGCAGAGAAGGAAATCCGACGTTGTACAAGAAGATCTCGACGAGCAGACGAGGACCGAACGAGACGCCCAGCGCGGGGGGGGAAAAAAAAAAGGTGGTGAAGATCTCAGGACCGGGAATCTGATGACTAATAACACGATGAGAAGAAGGAGAAGAAGAGATAGAATGAAATCGTGTCGTTTCAAAAGGTCACGTACGTGCCCTGATTGAAACCCACGATGGTGAGAATTCATAAGATAATTAAAAATAACTGGGAAGTGGGTTCTTCACGCTGACTGTCGAATCGTCACAATTTAAAAAAATAAATAAATAAATTTTTTTAGAAATAACACGAGGGGTGAAAATAAGTCGAGCTATTGCTTTAAAACCCATCCGGGGTGATTTCACTCCACAGCAATAATCTTTTCCTTTAAAAAAAACAAAAACAAATCAATCTCCAGCAGCTCGAACCTGTACCACGTTTCTTTCTTCTCTTTTTAAAGCGGAGGAGGTTTTTCCCCGACACCGAACACTCAACGAAATTTATACGCTGGAATGCTGATTCTTAAACCTTAATACCTTAATACTAACGTAGGAAAAAAAAAAAAAAAAAACCAACAATGATGCACCTGGCACAGGTAAAGGGAAAAGAAACGGGGGGGGGGGGGGGGGGGACCCAAAACAAAAAAGCAGGAGCGGCTGTAAAGTAAAGCGACGACACTCAGAGAGAGAGAGAGAGAGAGAGAGAGAGAGAGAGAGAGAGAGAGAGAGAGAGAGAGACTTTCCTTTAGATTTCGGTGGTCCAAACTATCCATCAAGTACAGGGTGTATTTAATATATCTATATATATATTTATATACGGGGAGGAAAACAGGCGTAATAATGAACATCCTATGGCTGCATCCGGTTTCCCCCCCCTCCCCCCCCCCCGGTTACGTCCTTCAAAACACGTTGTAATTAATGATATTTCATCTGTAAGTGAGTTACAGAGCGTGAAAGACTTTGGTAGATAATTTACCAGCTGAAGCATTAATGTGGTCTTGCCATCGTTACAAACTCGGCCCGAGTGCTCTCGGGCTGCCTAAAAAACAAGGGTGTGTGTGTGTGTGTGTGTGTGTGTGTGTGTATATATAAAATCTTTCGTGTGCAAAATCTCAAAAGAAAAAGAAAGAAAGAAAAAAAAAAAAACATTCTTAGGCTACATTCTCTCTTTCTCTTCCAACGCATTTCTGACACTTTCCTCCCCTCTTGCCACTGCGTTCTGCGTCCGCTGCTACTTCCCGGCGTTGGAGCGCCCCTCGATGGATAGTTTGACCTCCTGAGGGATGAACGAGGGCCGCGAGGAGCCCGGCGGCGCGGCTAGGCCTCCCTCCTCCCTCTTGACGGCATATCTTTGGAAACCGGGGGTGGACCAACGCCTCTGTGAGGGCCCGTGGGCCTCGGTGTGCAAATAATAACTGCTCTGGCTGCGCGTGTGCTCTGCCAAAGTCCTGTCGGGTCTGGAGGGCACGTCTCCGTGTCCCGAGGCGCTCGGCTTTAAGGGCTCGTCCTTGTCGGCCCTCTCTCTGTGAACGCGCTCCGTCCTGAGCTGACCCTGAGCTGGCCGCGGGTTCTGGGGCGCCGGAGGTCCCATAGGCTGGCTGGAGGAGGCTCCTGACGTCGAGTTGGCTTTGGCGGAAGTCCTGCTGTGTGTCGGTTGCTGAGGCTGCTGGGAGATCGACGGCGGCTTTTGGTGGGGCGCCGAATGCTGCTGAAGGGTGATGGATACGCAGACGTCGCCCACTTGGAGGTGGTGGCAGGCGAGGCCGTAGAGCTGGGCGGTGCGTTCCGGGCTGCAGGATGACCAGCCCTGACCGAAGACGAAGAACGGATGCTCAGGAGGAACGTCGATGCTCACTTTGCTCTGGCGCTCGCCGACGGCGAAGCGTAGCGCGACCAGGCCGGGCCTCTGTGAGCTAGCGCGTACGTCCACCACCATGCTCGAGTCGATCTTCAGCCCCGTGCTGGCTTCGGCGCTGCGTACGAAATCCTGCGTCTGTAGATCCTCCACGCGCTTCAGCTCGCCCGTTGCTAACTGGATGATGGCGCCCTTGGTGAAGTGCGAGGGCGGAGACACGGCGGGGACGGCCGGCACGGCGGGTAGCTCCACCGCCAGCACGCGCTCGGCCCCGCCTGAGGCATCTGAGATTTTGTGTTGTGGCGTTTCGGCTGCAGCGTCGTTATTAGGCTGCGGATGAGGATGAGGATGAGGATGAGGAAGAGAATGGTAGTCCAGGGGCAGGAGAACCGGCTGCCCGTTCGGCAGGATCACCGTATGACCGGGGTGCTGAGGATGAAGCAGAGCTCGAGGGTCCAGCTGGCCGACGGGGTGTGACGTGTACGCCGTCCTGCTCTCCCCCTGAACCTCTCTGCTACTCTGCGCTCCCTCTCTCCGACTCACGCCGCGGACCGGCGACGCCAGACGTCCCACCACTTGCTGGACCTGCGTACGAACAAACACTCAAAAGGTCATACTGAGGTTCCTGAAGGCTTTAAAAAAAGAAAAGAAAAGAAAAGAAAGAAAAAAAAAAAAAAGCTGCACGGTTTACAAGAAGTCAATTTCTAGACCTTTTCCTTGTGCAATCAGATTTCCTTCCTGTGTAAAAATCAAAGAAAGAGAGAATCTGGGGATCTTTCTAAGAAGTGGCTTTCAGACTGTCTGTTGCTCAACCACCCACGCAGCCGTACTACAGCTAATACAGGAAGGAAGTGGAGTAGAATTTATGGTGTAATGAATACTGATTCAAAAAACATGACACCAGACAAAACTTCCAACATCCTTTATCATTTACATACAAACAAACAAACAAATAAATAAATAAATATGAGGTTAGTATTAGTCGTTTTCAGAGAAGAATAAACGGTGCTGATTTTGGGGAATGATCGTTTCACAATGCTTCGACGTAACGATTTTTTAAAATGCGGAACGTTACCTCTCACATTTTCCCCACGACGCGCAAAAACGTATTAATCCCGGGTATTAAGCACGATCGCGTCGATTACGAAACAGTTACTCAAGCGACGTGAGATGGATCGTCGATTTGTGATCGATTAGATAAAATATCAAACAAGATTATAAAATATGTAACAGGAAGATCACTTGATAGACCAGAGGTGAACCACGAGCGCTCAAAAATAAATACTGAGACAGAACTAATCTAGTTCGGCGACTTTTTAAAATTTTTTTGTTTGTGTTTACAGATTATTTTTGGTCCTATTTATCTTCAGATGGATGTCACTGGGCGGTAATCCGACTAAAATTAACAGCACTCCTAAATTTATTTTATTTTAAATAAACACACAGACTAAAAACGATGATGATAAAAATAAAATAAATAAACGAGGACTCTGTCACCTCCAGGTCCATGTCCGGGGTGCTGCGCTGGCCGGGAGACGCTCTTCCTTCCTGCCTGCAGATCTTCCGGTCCATCTGCAGCTCCATCGCCGTGCCTTGCTGCGGCCGCGTCGCTGCGTTTCTCGCCACGTAAACCACGTCCCTGCCGTTTTCCCGATCCCCTCCGTTCACCTCTCGGTCCTGCTCCATCAAGCCGCTTTGAGGCTGCGCGGCTCGGTCGCCGGCCGACGTGTGGAAGAACACGGGGACGCGCTCTGCCGTCTGAATCATCCCGATGGCGCCTAGAGACTGCTGCGAGGACGAAGAGGACGATGACGAAGAGGCCACCGCCTGCTCGGACGCCAGCACCAACGGGACGCCTCCTGTAGCCGCCACCTTGGCGTAGGCGTGAGCGGAAACTTGCTGCTGAGGCGGGGACGAGACCACGCCTTCCTGGATGACGGATGGATAGGGCACCAGGTGAGACTGAGCCGGTATCAAGGGGCTAGGGACGAACCCCGGGGGGACTGCATAGGGAACGGCCGTGGCATACGGAGGGCTGACGAACTGCGGGATGGGAGCATAGCCGAGAGAAGGGTAATGGATGCCGGTGTGCTGGAGGAGCGGCGAGGGAACCGTGTAGGCTGGAGAGATGTGGCCCAGCACGGGGTGGAGGCTGGTGGGCGAGTAGGTGACCGACGGAACGGCTACTTTATACAGCATGCTGTACTGATCCACAGGTAATCCCTGGGCCATGCTCTCCGGACCCTCCACTCCGTAATGCAGGTTAGGTTGAGTCCGGACCCATTCGCCGCCTCCGCTTCCACCCTGAGCTTCTCCGCTCGCTCCGGAGCTCTGTGAAGACGTCGCCGCTGCTTCGTCTCCTCCTCCTCCACCTCCGGTATTACTGCTGCTGCTGTTGCTGCTGTTGTTAGGAACAGTGGAAGCATTGCTAACCGGAAGGTCCCGCTTCTTCGGAGGGAGGCTCTCCTGATTGCGCTCGTGAGCTGGCTTCATGCTGCTCTGGATTACACGTGGATGACGTTAGTGAGAGGCGTGGCCTGACAGCCACAAACACGGCACCTCTGGGAACCTCTCGCTCAGCTCTTCCATCACGTTACCTAAACAGAAACAAACACTCTCTGTGAGTATTCTAAATAATATCCTAAATATCAGCACTGCACTCGTTATGGTGAAGGAGGATGTTTATTGAATCGGCGGATTTATGACTTATGGAAGGAGTCCCCAGTGTCAGTAACACGACAAATTGCTGTAGTAGAAGAGAAATAAAACGCTTAGGGGCGTGTCGTTATGGGAAATCCACTGTGGAGCGCTGACCGAACTCCCTGTTATGTTTTATTCCTTACTTATTTAGCGTAAGGATTGATTAATACACCGGTCTCTGTGCATGCAAACAACACCAATGAAATATAATTTAGGCCTATGAGACTCAAACCCCGGGATTCACTGTGGCTGAATCTCTAACACAAAAGCAGATTTATTTATAATATCAATACAAATATATTTTTAGGGAGAAACAGGCTGCTTAACAAAACAAAACAAACAGTCTATATATCGTACACGTGATCATTTACGGTCATTATCTGACTGGTAAAAGGCTGTATTAAGATCCATTTTGAAACAATTTGATAAGCAGGACATTTCATGACTCTAAAAAGCAATCCGAAACCTATTTAGTTGTATTATTATTATTTTTATTTTATTTTTTTTTAAAGACAAACATTCAGTTTCTATCTAGTCCCAGTAGTTCAGCAGATTTCATTTGACACGTCAATTTATTTTTATGATGTTTTTTTACAGACTTATAACCCGCACAGCTGACAAAACAACTTTTAAAAAGCTTGTCTCATTTAAAAAAAAAAAAAAAAATATATATATATATATATATATATATATATATATATATATATATATATATATATATATATTACTGAAACTCATTTTAGCTCTCCAGCGTAACTATTAGCAAAGAGCTAGCTGTGGCTGGGGCGAGTGGGCTTGGACATCATTAGCTAGCAAAGATGGAAAACTGCACAGGAAACCTGTTCAAAAAAACATAAACATATATTTAGCATATTGGTTATCTTTAAATAACGACACGCTCAGAAAATTCAATGTTGTTCTTTAAAAAAAACAACTTTATTAACCCGAAAATTTAAAAACTTACTAAATATATGTCTGCCTGGACTGCATATTAACGGGGAGATCCCAACTAGCTAGCAACCTCGAAAGCTAGCCACCCGTTGCTAAGCTGCTAATCGCGTATTTAACGGCTTGGCAAACGCGTTTTTGTCGGTCGTAACGAATTATTTTAGAAACACAGACTCACCCGGGCATGTCATGATGTTGCCTACGGTCGAGCTTTCGGCTTTTGGTGAGTCAGCGTCATAAATCAACGGTGAAATCAGGGCTGATCATTAGTGCCCATTTTAGAGGCCAGCGACGAAACCCCAGCGGCGCGCACTGATGACGTCACGGCCCGCAAGCGCATTCGTAGACGCTGCATTGAGCGCGTTCACAGAGATCGTGTTTATATTTATATATTTGTATCATATCTATACAGTGCCTTGCCAGTTTATCAGGTCCACCTATAGGTGTAGATGTACAGTTACTGACTGTAGCCCGTCTGATGCGCTGCACAAAGTTTTGGCACCCCTCTAACCCGTCTATTACAGGTTCCCAACCCAGGTTCTCTAGACTGCTACACCCTCCACATTTCTCACAGCTCTAAAACATCTGATGCAGCTACACAGCTCCGTCTGGGTTGAACTAGGGTGTATTAGAGAAGGGAAAACACTAAAACATGCATGACTGCAGGTTGTCCCGGACCAGAGTTGGGAACCTGTGACGTGAGAGAAGAGACCACCACACAAGAGGCAGATATTACTAGGGATGTGGTTTATTCTCAGTACAGCACTAACACTGACACTGTAGTGTGTGTGCTGTAGGTACGAGTGGATCAGATAGAACAGTGTTGTCATTGAGGTGGTCTCTGCTGGGTTGAGAAACAGTCCACCGACCAAAAACCTTCAGCCAGAACCTGAAGCGGATAAAGACTGGAGGATAGTTATCACACTCTGTGCATAGAAAATAAGTTCCCGAGTCTCTAACTGACCACCTACAAGGTGACCAACAAGATAGGAGTGTGTAATAAATACTCCTGTATCTATCTGATCCACTCGTACCAGCACCATACACACTACCATGTCAGTATTCTGATTTCCATATAAACAAATTACATTTGAATACAAATATATATTTTTTTTTTAAATGAACCCTGTTCAGGTGTATTTAAGCTTTCTGACATGACAAGTAACGTGACCAAGTAGTCATTCCTACTGTGAGAAGAAGCTTCATCAAATCTTAAATGCACACATCCCAATCTGGGTGAAGAAGGTGATATAGTATATTGGTATATGATCCAAGCAACATGTCTACTCATCAGCATAAGAGATATTAGCAAAACGGATTATATGTAATTTCCATCTAAAGAAACAGCCGGTGTTTTCTAAATGACTGTGTAAAGATTCCAGGCTGGGTACGGAGGAACCAGACAGGAGACAGTGTGGCGAGGAGGAGGGAGTGGCCAGGCTGTGAGGACACACACCTGGCACTCCCTAATCCTCACCACAGACTGCATTGTACTGATATTTAAAAAAAACAAAACAAAACAAAACAAAAAAAAACAGATCAAGCGAGTAAAGTAAATCTTTCAGCCATTCCGTATAGTACAAGTGTGCTTAACTAAAAGACTATTTGCGAAGATCCTACATTTAACAAACCATTTTAACCCTTTATAAGCAACTCTTAAAGTTTACTATACAGCCGTGGCCAAAAGTTTTGAGAATGACACAAATATTAATTTTCACAAAGTCTGCTGCTTCAGTGTTTTTAGATCTTTTTGTCAGATGTTACTGTTACTGAAGTATAATCACAAGCATTTCATAAGTGTCAATGGCTTTTATTGACAATTACATGAAGTTTATGCAAAGAGTCAATATTTGCAGTGTTGACCCTTCTTTTTCAAGACCTCTGCAATTCGCCCTGGCATGCTGTCAATCAACTTCTGGGCCACATCCTGACTGATGGCAGCCCATTCTTGCATAATCAATGCTTGGAGTTTGTGGGTTTTTGTTTGTCCACCCGCCTCTTGAGGATTGACCACAAATTCTCAATGGGATTAACGTCTGGGGAGTTTCCTGGCCATGGACCCAAAATGTTGATGTTTTGTTCCCCGAGCCACTTCGTTATCACTTTTGCCTTGTGGCAAGGTGCCCCATCATGCTGGAAAAGGCATTGTTCGTCACCAAACTGTTCTTGGATGGTTGGGAGAAGTTGCTCTCTGAGGATGTTTTTGTACCATTCTTTATTCATGGCTGTGTTCTTAGGCAAAATTGTGAGTGAGCCCACTCTCTTGGCTGAGAAGCAACCCCACACATGAGTGGTCTCAGGATGCTTTACTGTTGGCATGACACAGGACTGATGGTAGCGCTCACCTTTTCTTCTCCGGACAAGCTTTTTTCCAGATGCCCCAAACAATCGGAAAGGGGATTCATCAGAGAAAATGACATTACCCCAGTCCTCAGCAGTCCAATCCCTGTACTTTTTGCAGAATAGCAGTCTGTCCCTGATGTTTTTCCTGGAGAGAATTGGCTTCTTTGCTGCCCTTCTTGACACCAGGCCATCCTCCAAAAGTCTTCACCTTACTGTGCGTGCAGACGCACTCACACCTGCCTGCTGCCATTCCTGAACAAGCTCTGCACTGGTGGTGCCCCGATCCCGCAGCTGAATCAACTTTAGGAGACGGTCCTGTCGCTTGCTGGACTTTCTTGGGCGCCCTGAAGCCTTCTTCACAACAGTTGAACCTCTCTCCTTGAAGGTTTTGATGATCCGATAAATGGTTGATTTAGGTGCAATCTTACTAGCAGCAATATCCTTGCCTGTGAATCCCTTTTTGTGCAAAGCAATGATGGCTGCACGTGTTTCCTTGCAGGTAACCATAGTTAACAGAGGAAGAACAATAATTTCAAGCACCACCCTCATTTTAAAGCTTCCAGTCTGTTATTCTAACTCGGTCAGCATGACAGAGTGAACTCCAGCCTTGTCCTCGTTAACACTCTCACCTGTGTTAACGAGAGAATCACTGACATGATGTCAGCTGGTCCTTTTGTGGAAGGGCTGAAATGCAGTGGACATGTTTTTTTGGGATTAAGTTCATTTTCATGGCAAAGAGGGACTTTGAAATTAATTGCAATTCATCTGATCACTCTTCATAACATTCTGGAGTATATGCAAATTGCCATCATAAAAACTGAGGCAGCAGACTTTGTAAAAATTAATATTTGTGTCATTCTCAAAACTTTTGGCCACGGCTGTACACTCATCTTCTCAAATCCACTCATCTTTTGGAGATTTCTTTTTAATTTACACTTTGATATAAGCCCCAGTCTACCAGTCCTAGTAAACCTTCTCACCACTGTGATGTATGTATTTAGATCTTTTTTATTTTGTTTTTGTTTTTTGCCTGAAACCCTCATATCATTTTCACAGATTGGTGAACCTCTGCCCATCTTTACTCCTGAGAGACTCCGCCTCTCTAAGATACTCTTTTTATACCCAATCATGTTACTGACCTGTTACCAATGAACCTCCAGCTGTTTCTTTTTAGTAACACTTACTTTTCCAGCCTTTTGTTGCCCCGTCCCAACTTTTTTGAGACGTGTTGCTGCCATCAAATTCAAAATGACCTTATTTTTTTCCTTATAATGGTACATTTCCTCAGTTTAAACATTTGATATGTTTTCTATGTTCTGTTGTGAATAACATATGGGTTTATGAGATTTGCAAATCATTGCATTCTGTTTTTATTTACATTTTACAGTTGTATTTTAATTTTGACCACCTTTTGATTCATTACTTATTCATTTTTACTTTACACTGTACAATGTAAACCATTTTACACTGCATTTGAAAAATGTATGAAAGGTGCTGTGTAAATAAAGTTAATATTAAGTGTATTATTATTATTATTATTATTATTATTATTATTATTATCATCATCATCATACAGAGATCTTTAAATAAATGCAAAAGAATGCCTCAAACAAAGAAACAAGATCCATATAATGCAAGCAAAATTCACCTGTAAAATAAAAAAAATCACCACCAAACACTTGCATGTGCTCAAGTAAATATTTTCAGCAGGGTTGAGAGAGAAGATTGGAGTATACAGTGCCTATAGAAAATCATCATACCCCTTTGAAATAGTCACTTTTTTTGTCTTACAGCCTGAAATCAAAACCCATTAAAAATATTTTTTTTGTTCCAGCTTTATTTACACATTCTGCCTTACAACATTCCAGTAACGTAAAAAGGCAACAGTTCGGAAAAAAAACCTAGAATAACAGAGTTGGAAAAGTGATCAGTCCCATGATTTAATACATCGTAGAGCCACCTTTTGCTTTAATTACAGTCTGTTTGGATATGTCTCTATTAGCTTTGCACACCTAGAGTGGGGAATGTTTGCCCATTCTTCCTTGCAGAATTGTTCGAGTTCAGTCACATTTCGTGGTGAGCGGCGATTGACTGCTGTCTTCAAGTCCATCCACATATTTTCAGTTGGATTTAGGTCAGGGCTCTGACTTGGCAACTCAAGGACATTCACCTTCCTATCCTTAAGCCACTGTGTAGTTTTTTTTGGCGGTGTGTTTAGGGTCGTTGTCGTTCTGGAAGATGAACCACCTGCCCATCTTCAGCTGTCTAGCAGAGGGCCGCAGGTTCTCCTCAAGAATTTGGGCGTACTTGGCAGCATCCATTTTCCCTTCAATCCTGACCAACTGCCCAGTCCTCGCTGAAGAGAAACACCCCCACAACATAATGTTGCCACCACCATGCTTCACAGTAGGTATGGTGTGTTTTGGGTGGTGTGCTGTGTTTGGTTTTTGCCAAAAATAACCCTTGCAGTTCAGTCCAAAAAGTTCAGTCTTGGTCTCATCTGACCATAAAACCTTTTAGAATCTTAGTGTCTTCCAACTGGTTTTCTGCAAAGCGTAAACGAAGAGGCTTCTTTTTTGCCACGCTGCCATACATTTGTGTAAAGCTTGTGAGATTGTTGTCACATGCACAGACTGAACAATCTCTGCCATAAGGACTTGTAAGTCCTTCAAAGTTGCCATTGGCCTCTTGGTAGCTTCCCTGATCGATATCCTCCTGGCTCGGTCATCCAGTTTGGAGGGACGGCCCGATCTAGGCAAGGTGTTGGTGGTGCCATACGCTTTCCACTTCTTAATAATGCTCTGAACGGTACTAAGAGGGACAGTTAAAGCCTTTGAAATCTTTTTGTATCCTAACTTGGGCCTTTCCACAACTTTGTCCCGGAGCCCTTTTGAAAGCACCTTTCCAACCATGCTGTATTCTTTGCCTTGCCATGCACTACTAGTCATGGAATCATCATGGAACAGCCGGTTTTCTTATGAAGTAATCAAAACCACTGCAGCTGATGTCAGGTGCGGGGGCAATTAGCATGGTGTGTGATCTGGGAAGTGACTGGTTGTACCTGACCCAGTTTATAATGGTTACTCTAAGGGGCCGATCACTTCTCCAAACCAGGTATTTCACTAATTAAATTTTAATAATTGTTCAGAATTTTTTAAAATGTTATTTCCACTTAGATGTCGAGGGTTATAATGTGTAAATACAGCTGGCAAAAGTTAGATTTAATTTATTTTAATTTCCAGCGTGTAATATGACAAAAGGTAAGGATTTTGACAGGGTGTGATGATTTTCTATAGGTACTGTATATGGTTACATTCATGAATTATTTATTTCATTGTTAATTTTATTCATTTAGTAAAGAACAAGGAATTTAACATCCTACTGGATATAAGGGTACACTGATTATCACATTATCATATTTTAACACCATCATCTCCTTAAATTTCATTTCCGCTGTTTGAACTGATTTGAACTGCTCTGTTCACAATTATTGAGTCTGTTCTATATACTTATACTGGCTATTTTATTCAAGACAACAAACACGCTGCCAAATATTTCATACCTACACACTAGTTTAACACAAGCACTATGACACTGTATTCTGTCATCTGTATTAAAATGAATTGCATGCCTCTAACTGACAGAGTGGTTCATGCTTACTTTACTAATGCTATTTTTTAAGCTTTGGGAGGAGAACAGGTTGATAATCTATAAGATAATCCATTAATAATAGCCTATGCAGTATTTCTTTGCCATAAGTTGCCAGTGTAATGCTTAATAATGAGCTCTTGTATTATAAAGGATTATCATGCATAAGGCCCTGTGCAAGCTACATGTAGGTGGAAATATTAGGCAGCCTAGTTTTCTGAGACAGGTAAGACCTTTTGCAAGTTAAATTCACCATTCTGCATGATCAGGTCCTTTATTTTCTCCTTAAGATCGCTGAAATAGCTTCTCAACTCTTTTAGCTGGATCCAGTTGTCGAACATGTAGTCAACATAACCATCGGATGAACCGGTCGGTGTGAATGTAGAGAAAAACACACTGTGAGATTCCCTTTCAAGCTCCATGTCCTTAACTACCCAAGAGGTTAAAATGATTTGCACTACAGAAGGAGCCAGTATAAGCCATCGCAAAGGGGGGGAAACTGAGATGGTTGATTTTTTGTAGGTCTTGTACCGCTTTAACAGCTCCTCCAAGTCGAACTGATAGCCGTCGAGCACAGTGTTGAGGGAAGCCAGGTGAACTTGAAGTTCTGCCTTGTGATCTGTGGAGCTTTGCATCTTCAGTCTCGCTCCATGGATGATCATGTGCAGATGGAACGCTGCACCGTTGGCCCAGTGCTTCAGGGAGCGGGAGCTCATTTGTTTATCATGCAGCATGGAGTTCTTCAGACGGGTCAGCTGTTCACTCAGCTGTTTCTCCAGGCGTTCAGTCTCCTCTAGTGCTCGGGTCGGTTGGTGTAAATACATGCCTAGGCGTTTCAAGTACTCGTCCATCGAGTCTCTCACACCTGAAGCCTTTTCCTCAGCGAACACACGGCGCATCATGTCCAGCGTGGTGTCTTTACTCTCGCTTTCCGCCTCCTGACCCCTGATTATGAGCTCCAGGGCTATGGACAGGGCAACTGCGCCCAAACCCACCGCGTTTGGTACCACATTAAAAGCAGCTAAAGCAGAGCCCAGATTTTGCACATAGTCCGGAATCTTCCTGCTCATGTCTTTTAGTACCTGTGTGATGGAGTTCTCCAGTTCAGCTGTTGAATGTAATCCGGAGTACTTCACCAAAGAGCCATCGATACCAACATCAGGTATTAGATCAGATGACTCAGCAGCATTTAACATATGATGGAAAAACTCTCTTCTTATTTCAGATATAGTGTTACCCATAGCGTCAACAACAATACGGTAAAGACCAAAAATCTTTTTGTTCTGAATGAATCCAGAAATGTATTCAGTGCAGTCCTGGCACTGAGAATCAGGGTGGATCTGTTTCCTGCTGCACATCTAGAAAATGCTTTACGGCTTTCGGCTTTCAGCTTCAGCTTCAGTTTCTCTCTCTCTCTCTCTCTCTCTCTCTCTCTCTCTCATCCACTTTATTAGGAACACCTGCACATTCATGCAGTTTACTAATCAGCAAATCAGCAGTGTGGCAGCAGCACAATGCATTAAAATCATGCAGATCCAGGCAGTGCTTAATTTGTAAATCTGCAGGTCCCGGAACAATAAGAGGGCAGTGATCCGGCAGGTCGGGCTTTTTAGTATCTTGTTTGTGTTCTTTAAAAAATGCTGGTAATGATAACTGCTTTCTTTTCGCCGTGACACACTCTACAGAGCACGCTACGTGACCGCAGGCTTTGAACTTGAAATGATTACGCTACGTGAAAGAGGCTACTGATTGGCTGTTAGCAATATTTGAGCACCGGTGATATAAGATTAGCATTTTTATTGCCTTTTTTTGTTGTTCTGTTTTACTTTTGGTGAATTAAAAACTGAAACGATTTGTTTTGATAATATTGCTGCGGGAGACTTTAAACATCCAGCTGCAGAGGTGCCGGATCCACGTAAAAAGGTTCCGGAACGCAGGCTCGGGATACAGGTCAGGAGCTTCAGCTGATGTTCACATCGAACATCAGGATGAAGAAAAAGTGCCATCTCTCTGATTATAACTGTGACATGGTTATTGGTGCCGGATGGGCTGGTTTGAGTATTTCAGAAGCTGCTGATCTCCTGGGAATCTCACACACGACAGTCTGTAGAGTTTACACAGAATGGTGCGAAAAACAAAAAACATCGAGTGAGTGACAGTTCTGTGGGTGAAAACGGCCAGATTGGTTCGATCTGCCAGGATATAATAACTCAAATAATCACTCCTTATATCCGTGGTGAGCAGAAAAGCATCTCGGCATGCACAACACATCAAACCGTGCAGTGGATGGGCTACAACAGCAGAAGTTCCACATCGGGTTCCACTCCTGTCGGTCAAGAACAGGAAGCTGAGGCTATCATGGGTACAGACTCATCCCAAACTGGACAGTTGAAGACTGGAAAAAGACCAGGTGATTTTTTTTCTCTAATCTTCAACTGTGCAGTTTGTGTGAGTCTGTCCAGTATGGTCAGCAACAGTACTCAAATAGGCTGTGGTATTCAGCTGAGGACGGATTATTGATATTAACAGGCCTAAAGTCTGCCGAGAAATCATTCCCCACACCATTACACTACCTCCACCAGTCTGGACTGTTGACACAAGGCAGGTTCAGTCCATTCATGCTGTTGGCACCAAATTGTGTGTGTGTGTGTGTGTGTGTGTGTTGTCCTGTGATGGACCATTCAGATATAGTAGATTTAAAAAAATGTATAGTGATTATGAACTGATATCAATTATATTGATTATGCCATTTAAAAAAAAAAAAAAGAATCAACCAACTAATGACGCCACTTTCGATCCCAAACGTGACGTTGGAGGAGACAATCTGGTTTATAAATGAAAGGTTTTACTAACACAGACACTAAACCACAGAACGTAAAAGCGGATCATGAACAAAAGCTACTACGACACAAACAAACAAAATGTATGACAGGGAAGACATCCTAACTCACACAAAACCCTGAATGAAACACGTTTGGCGATTCTTGGCTCCAAGTCGCCTTGGTAGTGCGGGCGCGCGCTGTGGGTGCGTGCGCGGGGGTGTGCGCGCTTGCGTGCGCGCCTGCGTGCGCGTTCCTGTGTGGGCAATCAGTCGCCTACGCACTGAGGTGCAGATAAATCCGTAAATTCACGCGAGTTTCTCAATCTAACACTTTCTCTCCCCTTCTCTCTCTCAAACACACACACACACACACACTCTCGAGATGTCTGACACGGAGCCCAAATCAGCCCAGGATTTAACCGTCGTGGTGAGTAATTATTATTATTATTATTTTTAAAAATCATTATCATATGCCTTTATAAATAGCTGTAATGTTAACGTTAGCGTTAACGTAGCTAACTACGACAGCTAGGTTTCCTACTGACGTCACTAAATATCAAATATTAATATGAATAGTTCGAATTAATATGTGGGTTTGGATGTTTAATTTCCTAGCAAACCACTTTATTAGCGTTTTATTTTGTCCTTAAATATCAAGCGTTGAAGTGTTTAGCAGGTAGCGTTTCCTTGGACACGAGAAAGCAGGGTTGCCAGATTGGATCTATCTAAATCCCATACCGTTTGATGAATTACATTTAAACTAAACTAAAATTTATCCAAACTAATGTCATTAAATATGTCATCTTTCCAGACACGATTTAGCAACCACACTGAGTGTTACGAGTTGCTGGATGTGTAAGAAGTTTGATTTGTTTTCTTGTTAAAGTTAATATAAAGATATCTAAAGGTTTATGAGTTTTAAATGTACATCGTGTTCAGACGGTTGTTTTCAATAGCCCGGTTAGGCTATTTTTAATTTCTCCTTTTCTTAATTTTTGTCTAGAATTATTTTCTTTGTTTGTTTGTTTGTTTCTTTTTTTTTTTTTTAAACCAACTACACGATGTAGTTAAAGTAGCGTTTTGGCATGACATGGCAACCCGTGCCGATGATTAACGGTTAGTTTTTAATTTGCTTTGAATTAAATTTTAGTTTGAAATGCCCTCGTGTCTCTTTCGTTGTTCGCTTGTTGCCATGGCTACAGCTCATGCGCGTGGGAGTGGAGATTAGTTTCCTGCAGGAGACTTGGTGACCCCAAACTCCCACACACACACACACACTCTCTCTCACACACACACACCATTGAGAGATTTTATTTCTTTCTCCCTGTCTCTGTGAGTATTTGAATTCATTTTTTTCTGTCTATTTTTATCCTTCCTGCTGTTCAGGTGCAGAGCTTACTGCAGCAGATGCAGGACAAGTTCCAGACCATGTCCGACCAGATCATCGGAAGAAATATCCTACATCCAGCGGTGTTCCGGGTTAATACAGGTTTTTAGTAAAAGTAACTATAAACGGATAAAAAGTCTGAAGGTCGGATTTCCAGCGACATTCGGACTCGTCGTTGATTGTTTCCCAGTAACTGCAAGGCATGATGGTGTTATGTTACCATCCTGAAGTTCATTATTTTCCCATAACTGCACACCCATAGTGTTTTATTCCTCTTATACAGTATAGTAATCTGCCAACGATTACAATTTTCATTTATTAAACAGTGACACGTTGTACTTTTTCTCCAGTTATAGTTACGTTTAATGTTGTGGAACGTCCACGAAACCGTTCCCTGACCCTGAACCTTGTTGAACCTACAGTCCAGGGTGTGGAGTGTGTTTCATGCTGGATAAATGTGTTTAAAGTGTGTGTGTGTGTGTGTGTGTGTGTGTGTGTGTGTGTGTGTGTGTGTGTGTAGGTATAGGGCTATAGGAAGAGTTGGATCAGATCCAGCTCCACCCCCTGGACTTTAGGTTTCTCTCTCTCTCTCTCTCTCTCTCTCTCTCTCTCTCTCTCTCTGAAAATCAACCCAGACCAACCTGTGACGTACAAACACTGTTAGAGATTCTCCTTAATCAGCACACTCGACGACATGAGCACCCGTATCGACGACCTGGAGAAGAACATCTCCGACCTCATGACTCAGGCAGGCGTGGAGGAGTTCGACGGAGAGAACAAAATGGGCAACGCGTCAGGAACAGCTTGATGAAGACGAAGAGCCAGCGATCAAATAAGTGCATGAGGTATCGGTCACACGAGCTACACTCTTACGCTTCAGATCGTACAGATTTGTACTAAAATATCATTTTGGTATTAGTTCTGAGGATGCAGTTTAAATCCACTGAGTCGTAATGAAGACTTTTTTTTTTTTTTTTTTTTTCTCTGTAAGATGGTAGAACCTTTTATATAATTATGTGTATATAGTGTGTGTGTGTGTGTGTGTGTGTGGGTTTTTTTTGTCGTCATGTTTGTGAAGTGTTGGCACTATTTTAAGAAAAACCTCTGCGGTGTAGAACGTCTGTGGGTTTTACACTTTCAGTCTCATTCCTGTTCATCGGAAAAAAAAAAAAAAAAATAATAATAATAATAATGTTGGTTATAAAGGAAAGAATGCTGACCCATTTTTATAAGACGTTTACATACAGTCTGACTGGAAAATTCCTCTCACCGCCATCCTTCCTGTACAGCAATAAAGCGATGACATGGAGTTTAACATCATCCACTCAGTGCTCAGATATCTCTCACTGAACTGACTATGCAAATCTATTCATTCCATCCGAACGATGAGCTTTTGTTCATTAAAAATGTTGTATCTGATTATCTGAGTCAGGTCCAGGAGATGGAGCTGGATCGGATCCATCTTCTCCCATGTTGCTTATTTATTTATTTTTATTCTAATTTATTTGTTTTTGTAAATTAGTTTGGCTCTGGCTGCTTTTCAGACCAAAAACAGACACTGCGGACACTTCAGCACAGATTCAGTTCCAGTTAGTTTGTGATTATTCAAACATTTAAAAACAATGAAAATGATATCGCGATACCAGCGATGTATCAGAAAAATGTATCATGGCGTAATTTATCAGGATATCGATGATGTATCGTCAGGACCCCGCCCCCCCCCAGGCCCAGTTCACCGATACGTGATGTGACGTCACACTTTAAGTCAAATCTCACAAGCTGCTCAAATTCTCTTCAATTTCCTGCCTCCAAGTTTACAACAGTCTTTATTAGCACACCTTAACTATGGCATCTCTGGAGCTATTTACGACATGTGAAAAATGAAAGTAATGAAGAATTAAACCCTCTTTAGCACTTAAGAACTGAGGAGCGGAAAGTGAAGAAACTTTTTAAATTAAAAAAAAAAAAAAAAAAAAAAATTAAAAAATCTGATGCCTGTGAGATTCAACCAATGACGGTGACTTATGGGAGGGGTTAAAGCAGGTCTGACTTATGACTCCACCCCCCTCCACCCCCGGATTTCTCTAAACGCAGGGTAGCTAGAGAGGTTTGCATCGGGAGAACTTTGAAAATACAAATGCAGCTTTTTAAAATCTTAATTTAGTGTTTTGTTTTTGTTTTTTTTTTTTTTTTGAAAAATGTAAATACAGATGCTACATAATTACAAAAATCTCTTTCAGCACATGCAGTTTGCTTTATTATTATCATTATTATTATTATTTATTTATTTATTTTTATTCTAAAAAATGTCAAATCCATCGATGGCACTCCACTCTTAACTATCCAAACTTTATTAAAAATTATTATTTTTTTTTTTTTTTATCACTTCTCACTGTTACAGCGTACGCAGTTTTGGTACCAGAAGAATCCTCGTACGTTTTCGGGAGCGTCCTGCAATCTGTAGCCTGTGGTCAAATGAGACTGTGCTGTGTGAAGTCATGGATGTCTAGTTCATGGATCTCTAGTTAACCTCCCCCCCCGACCCCAAACTAAATAACCTTTTAGTACTTGTGGTGATGATTATTGATTTATTCATGTGTCATTGAGAAAATCCAGCTGCATAAATCCAACGTGCTGAACCTAAGCGCAACAGCAAAACAGAAGAACATAGAACATCTTATTAAACGCCTGACGTACTGTGAACTTACACTCAGATTTCCAGCAAATTTATTGGTGCTGTTCATGAGGTTTTCTGTAAAGACCACCAGAGAGTTGATTCCTCTAATGCCCAGTGTGATTACTGTATCTCAGATAAAAGCATGTTTTCATACTACAAACAAGCAAAGTGTTTAAAAAAAAAAAAAAAAAAAAAAAAGAAAAAGAAAAAAAAAAAGAGAGAGAAGTCTGAGGTAAGACTTTTATATCAGTTATAACACAGATTCAGCATCAGTGTCGACTTCTTATTAAAAGACCTTTCCTGAATAAAATGTATGACTTGATGTTTTAGTTTTTTTTTTTTTTCCTGGTTGCAGAAGCTATAGCCTATAAGAACTTCAAAATTTATAGTGTAACTTTAAGGAATTAGCATGATCTTTTATAGAAACTGCTTTGAATATTTTAAAATCTTTGTTTTGAAGCCACAGAAATCTAGAAACCATGTTCACTCTCATGATACACAGGAACATCATGGTCTTTTTTTTTTTTCTTTTTTTTTCTTTTTTTTTTTCTCTCTGTCTCTTTAAATAATGTTTTTTTAAATGTTCTACATTTAGGATAATTATTATTCAAGAGGCCATGATGAGATTATTATTATTAATAGTAATAATATCTTAATGGAACTATAAATCTATAGCCAAAGTCTTTATATACAGTACTGTGCAAAAGTGCAAAGATGCCTTCAAAATAATGAAATTAAATGTTTCTACATTTAAAAAAAAAAAAAAAAATAATAAAAAAAATAAAAAATTAGCAGTAAAAAGTAGTAAATGAAACGAAGTCAATATTTGGTGTGATGACCCTTTGCTTAAAAAATACTAAAATAATAGTCTCCGGTACAATGTGTGCAGTTTTATAAGGAGATGAGCTGGTAAGTTTTATTGAGCATCTTGCAGAACCAGACACAGTTCTTCTGGACACTTTGACTTTCGCACTCGCTTCTTATTTCTGCAGAAAAAAAACCCCCAGCAGACTTCATTGTACTCTTGCGTAATACACTGCTCTCTTTACTGACACACAAACATTTTTCAACCTCTGTAACATTTAACTTTTGTGTTGTAAAACTAATGTTTGGGAATCTAAAATGTTGTTTTTTTTTGTACTGACTCGATAATGTAGACCTCGTAAAATAAAAACGTATATAACAAAGTTTGTACTAAAAAAAAAAAAAATAGGGTGCCTAAAACTTTTACACAGTACTGTATATCCCTAACCTTCTATTAAAACATTACTGAAAAATATTGAAGTGTGCATTTTGTTATGTTTTAAATACACACGTTAATAAAGTTGAGCATGTAATGAACCGCTAAACATTAGAGAATGTGTTGTACTATTAGAAAATGAAATGTAGATCGCTTTTAGTGGGGAAGCCCTAAAGGTTCTCTAATGGAACTCCTAATTAATCAAACGAACCTCTAAACAACTCTTGAACACTTTTTTTTTTTTTTTTTTTTTCTTTCTTGTTGTAAAGAAGTAGGAGGAAAAAAAACAGAAAATGTTGGTGCTCTGTTAAAATAATAAAAAATTTATTTTGTAGAAAAATATTAAATTCTATGTGAGTGTTTAGTCTAATTTGTCTATCAGTGCTGGATTTTTTAAATTATTTATTTTATTATTATTATTATTATTATTATTATTTTATTATTTATTTATTTTTACCAAGGGTCTCAGAACGTGTTGAATGAACAATTTTATCCTTAAACAAAAAGCCTCTATGTCTACAAAAATATCACAAAAGCCATAAATTTAAGGGAAAGCTTTCTGAAAAATGAAAACCAGTCAAATATTTTTTTTTTTTTTTTCTCAGAGACACAGACCTTCTAAATTAATCGTATTAGACTATAATCTTGCTAAATGTCGCTTTATAATTACAGGGCGTCCCATAAGTCTAGCATCATGTGAGGTGGGTGGGGGGGGGGATCCCTCCAGCAAAACAAAAGCTTTTATTTACAGAACTCGGTCGATTATGTCCACCATTTTGTCAATACAAGAATTTAGACGTAATATCAAGTCAATAAACGCCCGGTTGATGATGTCAGGATCACATGTCGAAACACACCTCAATAATGCGCCGATGCAAAATTAGCAACGTTCCTAATTTTCTCTGTGCATGTGTAAAAATATAAAATAAAACTATTCGTTAACCCTGTGCATGATGCTGGACACCATACAATCTGTAATACATACGAATATACTAATGAATACTTATGAATATTTATCACTTAGCACAAATATGGTGCTCTAATCTTTAGCTAGTGCATGCATTAATGATGAATCGGGTTTAATACAATGCTATACAACTCGGTTAGCTAGCTACAGGAAACGTACTTCTGTCATTTACTACTAGTTAATGAGAATAAAAATGTAATTGTGTGGTGTTTGTTTATTTATTTGTTTGTTTATTTATTTATTTTTAAAATAGTGCATTAACACAAGGGCACACAAAGTAGCATAGACTTGTGGGTGTTTCTAAGGCAAATTTTAATCATTATATATATACATACATATATCAAAAGGGTCTGGAAACACCTCGAAATAAATATTTTTAAACATTTAAATAAAGAGATACCTCTGAGCCTGCTCTATGCTTTCTGACATTGTTTAGCTGGACTTTTGCTCAGGATATCGTTAAGTACATCCTCACAGACGTAAATGTATTCTCTACTCACGATCCACAATTGTATTTTCATTTCATTTTATCTTTAATAGTAGTGCTTTAATGAACGAACTGACTTTGCCACCCACGATCCACACGTCGGCTCAGGGAGATTTTTCCGTGCTTCGGTTTTTTTGGGGTTTTTTTTTTTTTTTGGTCCGTACAAATGTCTAGATTTGAGCTACACGTATAAATAATAAATATAAATAACACGTAATTGAATGTTTAAAGGTTTAAAGTCAGGATATAATACGATTTGGGTTAGATGTGACAATTAGTTCCCAGACCTTTTTAAAATATACGTAAATGGACTAAAGTGAATATACCCAATTTTTTAAAAATGGTTAATGGATTAATTATGACCCCTATAATTAAACTGGGCATGTTTAAACAGTAATTGATTGTGTAGTGAAATGCTGGAGTTATAACAGTACTGTTCTTTTCAACACAGGTGCTACTTATTATTATTATTATTATTATTATTATTATGTATTTATTTATTTTTGGTGGTTTGGAAATCAAGGATGACTTTTTGCAGAAATTACCTCCATATATATATATATATATATATATATATATATATATATATATATATATATATATATATATATATATATAATGTATATATATCTATATCCATGTATCTTTGACAGATATACTGATTGTTGTACTCAATTTACTTGAATCAGATTACTTGGTAAATAAACACGCTATTTCTTTGCACCTTATCGAATTTTTCCAGTTGAAAGTGCTGTATTTGGTGCCATCGAGTCGTTTCTGGATTTGTAAAAAAAGTAATAAAATAAAAATACTTTATTTGTATTATTTTTATCCTACTGTATGTAATCTGTGTTGTATAACGTGTGTTTGCATGACAGTATTCAGCCTGCTACCATGTTAGAGACAGAGATTCTTTGAGAATGTGACTTGCGGTCATTCCCCAGACCCAAATCTCCCCCCCCCCCCCCCAGCTAAATAATGCTTAATAAAGGAAAGACTCCTTGATTTCTCTGTGATCTTAAATCATGTTTGTGGACTGAATTTATGTTGTATATCATTAACCGTACCTCTACTTGGAAAGGAAGCTGGTGTGACACCAAAATACAGTCCCCTCCGAAACTATTGGAACAGCAAAGCCGATTCATCTGTTTGTGCTACACACCAAAATTGGGCACATTTGGGCTTGAGATCAAAAGATGGACACGAGACGAGAGTTAAGGATTTTAGCTTCGGTATTTACATCTAGATGTGTTAAATAGCATAAAACATAGAACCTTTTGTATCAGACCATCCGATATTTAAGGTGAGCAAAAATATCGGAACAGATACTCTTAACGTAAATAACACTTAATATTTGGTTGCATATCCCTTGCTTATAATAACTGCATCAAGCCTGCGACTCACTGACATCACCAAATTCGTCTTTTGTGTTGCTTTTCCAGGCTTTTACCACAGCTTCTTTCAGTTGTTGTTGTTTGTTTCGGGGAGGGTTTCTCCCTTCAGTTTCCTGAAATGCTGCTCAGTTGGGTTAAGGTCTGGTGATTGACTTGGCCAGTCTAAAACCTCCCACTCCCCCCCCCCCCCCCCAATGAAGCCCTCTGTTGAGTCGGCAGTGTGTTTTGGTTCGTTGTCTTGCTGCATGATGAAGTTCCTCCCGATCAGATTGGATGCATTTTTCCGTAAATTGGCAGACAATGTTCTTGTAAACTTCTGAATTCATCCTGCTGCTACCATCATGACTTCCGTCATCAATAAAGATCAGTGAGCCTGTTCCAGAAGCAGCCATGCAAGCCCAAGCCATGACGCTACCTCCACCATGCTTGACCTGTGAGCTTGTATGTTTTGGATCATGAGCAGATCCATCACTTTGGTAGAAGTTCTGGCTTTCTGATTCTTACTGCTGATGAGTGGTTTGTATCTTGTGGTACGGTCTCTAATATTTCTGCTCTCAAAGTCTTCTTCCAACGATGGATTGTGAGACCTTCACCCCTGCCCTGTGGAGGTTGTTGGTGATGTCACTGACTGTTGTTTTGGGTTTTTCTTCACAGCTCTGTGTTTCTGTCCTCAGCTGCTGTTGTTGTTTTCCTTGACCGACCTGCTCCATGCCTGATTGTTAGTACACCAGTGGCTTCTTTCTTTTTCAGGACATTCCAAATTGTTGTATTGGCTATACCCAATGTTTGTGCAATGCCTCTGATCGATTTGCCCTTTTTTCTTGGCTTCAAAATGGCTTGCTTTTCTTCCATAGACAGCTCTCTGGTCTTCATGTTGGTTCATCCTTTTTAACAACAAATGCACATGTCTTCACAGGCGAAACCCGGGACTCAGACCAAGAGTAGACATTCAGAGTTATTAACTGCTTAAACAATCAATCCAACAGGACACACCTGGGCAGCAAGAAACACCTGTCAGTCACATGTTCCGATATTTCTGATCTCTTGAAAAATGGGTGGGTTCAAACAAAAGCTGCCATGTTCTAAGTTGTTTAACACGTCTAGATGTAAATACGAGGAAATGAAAGCTTGAAATTCTGATCTGTCGTCTCGTATTCATCTACCTCAAACCCAAATGTCTTCAGTGAATGGCAAATCCAAAATGATTGGCCTTGCTGATCCACCGCTTTGGACGGCAGGTATATTGCAGAGCACATCATTTACATTTACATTTATTCATTTAGCAGACTCTTTTATACAAAGTGACTTACAAATGAGAACTAGAGAAGCAAAGTGTGCAGAGCAGAGGTGTAAGAGCCAGTGTAAGTGCAGTTTGCTTTTTATTTTATTTGTTTATTTATTTTTAATAATTGGGTGAGGGAGTTGTGGAGTTAGGGGTTAGTTAGGTGATCACGGAAGAGGTGGGTCTTTAGCCGTTTCTTGAAGCTAGCGACAGGTTCTGCTGTCCGGATTGAGGTTGGAAGTTCATTCTGCCACTGAGGGACAGTCGGTTTGAAGGTTCTGGAAAGGGACCTCGTGCCTCGCTGAGTAGGCACTATACCAGGCGTCGGTCGTTAACCCATCGCAGGTTACGTGAGGAAACATAAACCTCAAGGAGTGTGTCGAGGTAGGGAGGTGCTGGATCAAGTCCATATACACTGGCATTCAAAAATTCTCTCGCACCCTGTATTAACAATTTTGGTTAAACATCACAAAATTGGCTACACTCTAATTACTTTATAATAATTAGTGGTATCAGTGCTAATAAAACACTTCAGGATGTGCTTTTATAGAAAAATAATCAGCTTTGGTGTAGTAACAGTAATCCTGCCTCATTACACCACCTAATCATTGATTATTTTCCTATACCGTCACATCACAGTGTTTTATTCCTATGGTCATTAAAGCACATTTAAAACAACAAAAAGTTAAGAACGTTTAATTCTGAATAGATGTAATTCTCAACGTGTTCAGAAATAAAGAGTGACAAATTTCCCTGACCATCTACCTCCACTAAACACACTAGTGTTATGGTGTATATATATATTTTTGTAAGCCTGTGGTGTATATACTAAAGAAATCAAGTGGTATAGGTTAAGCAATCAAGAAGGAGATCCAATCGTGTGTGAACAATATATAAGTTACAAGAAAGTAATCAGTCTATTAATCAAAGAGGCATAAAAAGGGTCGTTCTGAGAAAACGCGTCCCCTTGTATTTGTATAGGGTCTCTGAGTTTGTACTCTGTATGTTCATGTCTGTACCTTGTTACCAGTCTGATGTTAGTGATTTATTAAGATGCAATGTTGGAACGTATGACGTAAATCAGTAAAATAAACTTAAAAAAAAAATAATAATAAGCTGGCCGACCTTGCCCCGCCATTATAGATAAGATATGAAGAAAGAAACATAAATTGTGGCAAGACGTCAGGAATGTGATTAAAAGAAAATACGGGAAACTCCGCCTAAGAATAAGATCATTGGTTTAGTACCGTATAACAGCATGAGCATGGAGTGTAACTGTCAGATGATCCGCAGACATCTCGGCTTTGTGGTGTTCCCATAAAGTCTGATTTACATACCAGTCTTCTGGATTTTCTAGATTAGTAAATACTTTTGAACGTGGGGTCAGAGGAAGGAAACCTGACGGACAGGGATGTGTCAGATATACATCTTCTACATGTATAATCTTCCAGATATACATAAGGTATGCAGGGATGATGTCCATTTAGGGTCGTTTGACTAAAACGTTTGGGAATCCTTGTGATAACAGCTATAGAAGTTTTTCTTTATAGGTGTCCAGACAACTGGACATAAAACATTGATAAATCTATGTGTAAAAAAACAAAACAAAAATAATAATAAATCATTTCTAAATATCAGTCCACAAAAAAACCCTAATGCATAATAATCCACACGTCATTTTTCTTCATTTAAATTCAGAATTTTTTCGCGTGCTATAATTAAACTGTTTAGGAATAGTGGATCTGGCAACCCGTTTTAAAAGGACCGTGGTTTGTTTTTACGGAACTACTTTCGTGTTCCTCCGAGTACGGGGTAGTAGTTCTTAACCGACTATTTTATCGCTTATTTAAATATTATTTTGCTAACTAAATTAATAATGTTTAATTTTAAAACGCACAAGTCGGTGTTTATATAATTTATTTGCCGTTATTCGAGAAAATAAAAAGCAGTAAGCTCCAGTTTTCGACACCGATTTGATATGCGGCCTTTTCTTTTTCCATGGACGGCCGCCATCTTGAATTTTAATGTTAATTTTTTTTCAGTGTAGCTAAGTTAGATATATATTTAATCATTATTTTTTATGATTTTAATTACTTTGATTTTGGATCATAGTGAAAGATTCAGGTCTGATTCGCCATGGCAGCCAATGACTAAGTGAGTATTTAATTTCTAACAACTTAAAAATGGTAAGTTAGCCTCGTAGCCTAGGAAGCTAACTGATAATTAGCTTGCTAATACGCTAAAATGTTTAGCGACCCAACTGTGCTGTTTATATTTACCGTATTTTCTAGATTTGCTTATATGTACAAATGTATTTATATTAATTTACAATCTCATTGATGATAATCTCTACCAGACATTTAATGCCTAAATAAAATAAACTAGCCGGTATCTAGCTAGGCTAAGTTAACCGGCTTGCTAGCTAACTTTTACCTGCTTGAGAAAACATTAGCTTTTTTTTTTTTTTTAAATATATATTTTCGCTAAGTTCAGGTTTAAATGTTAGTTAGTAGATAACACGTTAGAAAAAAATACATATATATATATATATTTAAAACAAACAAATCACTACGCATCAAGTGTTGACTTAACTAGCAGGCTAACCCTAACTATGTAGCTTCATAGCTAGCCGAGTAATCACTTTTGTTTCATAACTACAGATTATAGCAAGTTTATCATATTTAATCTTTTCTGTTATTTAATTATATACACCGCTAGTTAAGGGTTTAACTATAAATATTATTAGTCCTGTGAGTGTATTTGAGGTTTTTTTTATTATTTGTTTGTGAAAAGGGTGGAGGAGTTTATTTTCGGAATTGGCTAAATATTTTATTTAAAAACAACAACAACATTATCTAACTATTAACAGCAACAAAACCATATCATCTTTTTATCTTGTAAATGTCATTTTAGACCATTTTAGAATTTTTTTTTTTTGGTCCTAAAAAATCACCCAGGAACATCTGTACACCTGTAGCCTAAACAAAATGACGGGGGGGCTTTGAATATTCACAAATATGCAAATTAAGACACGCCCACACGTCGTCCTGCCATAGCGGATAGCCGGATATCATTACCATTAGATTAATTGAACTAGCTGGTGATTCATTTACTTTGTTGTTTTCTGAGTGATCTGTTCAACATGACGTTACCATGACACCCAAAACTATTTTTGATCATCACTAATTTCAGCCTATACACGTTGTACTTTTTGTCCGTTTGTAGTTACGTTTAATTTTTGCGAACCTAAACCATCGCTGTTGTCTCGCCTTCGTCTCTTTCTCAGCACAGAGACTCGATGCGACTAACGCGGGTGCTCTGCGGGTATGAAGTGGATGGGAGAACCCAAGAAGAACATGGTAGTAAATGGCAGACGACATGGCAGCAGGTTCAGTGAACAGCCGGGGAGCCAAAGCCGCGCTCAGCATCTCCGTCACAGCAAGAGCTCGCTCAGCAGCCGGAGATGCAGCCGCCGTGAGTCATTTTTATTCACCGCACGCTCGAAACACTCCGCGTCTATCGTAGGAGTGAAAAACGCAAACGATACGGTGCGTAGAATTCAATAACGACCGAACAACTGTGTCTGTTTATGTCCCTGCAGCAACACAACGTTTACACCGAGACGCGTTATCAGAGTATATTTAGGCATTTAATCCAAAACCCAGTGACATAAAAACAATGACAATTTTAGTAAAATAAAATAAACAGGTGTACAAACAAATAGATCATAAAAGGATTATGTTTATAAAATAAATCTGTACTGAAAGTGTACAGGGATTAAAAAAAGGTTTAGTGTACGTATACCTTTTAATAATAATAATAGTAAAAAATAATAATAATAATTTTTCTTTTGGTATGACGTCTATTCTGTCTACAGTATATTCTGAAATATTGAACATATCTCATGCTTGTTCTTTGTTCCTGAATTAAAAAAAAAAAAAAAAACCCACTCTTGACACTTGTAATTATATATAATTATATATTTTTTCCAAATGAATGAAGTTTTATCTCCGTATTTTTCCTGATCAGGATAAAGCGCCTACTGAAGAGGAGTGAGTGAATGAATGAATGAATTTTCTGTAATCTTTTTTTTTTTTTTTTTCGTTCAGGTTTCAACGGCGGTCCGATGGAGGCGGAAAGACGCCACGTCCCGTCGTCTGGAATGACCGCCAAGGAACTGTGCGAGAACGACGACTTGACCACGAGCCTCATCCTCGATCCTTACCTCGGCTTTCAAACCCATAAGATGAACACCAGGTCGCTAATGACGTAATTTTTAATTATTTATTTTTTTTATTCAGATCGTTTATTTTATCGAGCTCTTAATCAATTAACTTTAGAAGGTTTTTTTAAAAAAAATTTTTATTACTTAAAATTGTGCGTCATAAGGATTCTAACGTTTTCTAAACATCACTCAGACAAACTTAAAAAATAAACGGTTGTCTATCTGTAGCAGTGCAACAACTATTAAATGATAAGGTTGAAATTTTTTGTAATGTTGACCAAAATTTGAGAATATTTAATTTCTGAACAAAATTGAGCAAGTTTCAGAGGTAATAACAAACAAACAAACAAACAAACAAAAACAAAAACAAAAAAAAAAACCCTTAAATAAAAATAGTTTTACAAAAAGCTAAGCGCACAACAGAAATCAGGATGATGATCACGTTCAATTACGGTAATCATCAAAGGATTTTGTAGATAATTTACTGCTTAAAAAAAAAAAAAAAACAGCCCTAAATTGTTTTAATATATTCGTAAGCTTGGACTCTGATTATTTATTTATTTATTTATTTACCTGTTTATTTATTTATTTAAATATAATTGATTTTATTTATGGAGTGGTGCTTTAATTTTTTCAGGCAGAAATGCTTTAAAACACATCCACATTCTTTAGAAGGGTTTATTTATTTATTTTTTTTAACTACATCTCATTTTAAAATGTCTAATATATCATTTATAAGTAAAAATAAACATGTTGTTCGTGTGTAGGAATAAAAATAAATAAAAAATCCACTTCTACTGTTAAAAAAAAAAAAAAAAAACCCCATTGAGGTTGAAAATATTTAATATTTATTGTTGATCAGATTTTAAAATTTTTTTATTTATTTATTATTTAGCCGTTTCGGACTGTTGTGTGAAGCAGCGGATTTCAGACATTAAAAAAAAACCTAAGGCACTCATTAGAGTGCAAACAATTTTTTTTTTTTAAATTTGGGAAAGTTTCTAAAGACGTGTGAACTTTACATTTCGTGTTAAATTATAAAACAGTGGCAGTGGAAGTGATTTGGAAAGTCTCGTGTTTCCCTGAAAACAGCCCTAATTTTTGTAGATGATTTTATTCCGACTAGATTCCGACCCGTAAAAGGAAGACAAGACGAGCTGAAGGACGTCATAGAGAGTTTTAAAAAACACAGCGACCTCGAGAAAGCGTTTGAAGCTTTAACATGTGGAGATTCGTCCAGGAATCATCTTCTGTCCAAGACTAAGGCTCAGGAGAAACTTTTCAAACAACACGTAGGTCTTTTCAAAGCTTGCTTTTTCCACATGTGGTGGTGATAATGATGATGATGATGATGATGATGATGTAGAAAACGCACATTTAACCCATGGTGTTTTATTCCTTTCATGTTCCATTAGGTATTTGTTTATCTGCGCATGTTCGCGAGCGACAGCGGGTTCGAGATTTTGCCTTGCAACCGATATTCGTCTGAACAAAACGGAGCCAAAATAGTCGCGACAAAAGAATGGTACGGGAACGAATAAGCGCCGATGATGTTGTGTATGAACTCGTGCTCGTACAAGATCTCTAAGCCGTATATCTTACGTCCGTACAGGAAGAGGAACGATAAGATCGAACACCTGGTGGGTTGCATTGCTGAGCTGTCAGCCAGCGAGGAGAACATGTTATTACGCCACGGGCAGAACGACTTCAGCGTCATGTACTCCACTCGCAAAAACTGCGCTCAGCTCTGGCTCGGACCCGCCGCTTTCATCAACCACGGTATTAATGACTTAATTACGGCTCGGAAAACATCGCAAACCCCGAACGTTTGGACGTGAATACGTGTAGCTAAATTTTTTTTTTCGTTTCTCGTTTCAGATTGTCGGCCGAATTGCAAGGTAAGCGTTTTTGTTTTTGTTTTTTTTTAAAATCGTAAAACATCACATCAAGCTGAACGACACCACTGAATATGTATCTCTCTGTCTTTTTCCTTTCTTTCTTTCTTTCTTCGATCAGTTTGTGTCAACCGGGCGCGACACGGCTTGCGTCAAAGTTCTCCGGGATATCGAACCGGGCGAAGAAATCTCCTGTTACTACGGCGACGGCTTCTTCGGAGAAAACAACGAGTTTTGCGAATGCTACACGTGCGAAAGGTAACTCGGAATCTTTTTTATTTATTTATTTATTTATTACTTCGTTTATCTTTTGAACGCGTCTTGAGAATGTTCGCCCCGATACGATTAACGCGTGACTTGTTTTTAGGCGTGGCACTGGTGCTTTCAAATCAAAAGTGGGACTTCCCGTGGCAGTTCCTGTCATCAATAGCAAATACGGCTTGAGGGAGACCGACCGGCGACTCAACAGGCTGAAGAAGCTGGGAGAAGCGAGTCAGAACTCCGACGTCCGTTCCGTCGGCTCTCACACCGACGCAGACACTCAGGATTCACCGAAAACGCACTCGTGTAAGATCAGTCGGCAAATCAAAGTCTTCTTCTGATGAGCGGACCCTCGGTCCATACTTCGAATTCTCTGCGTGTCCACTAGGGGGCAGAGTATTAAACTAGAACATATAATAAGCCCCGCCCACCGAGTACCGTCTCCAAAATGGTGTTTATTTCGTTCTGTTCGATTCAGTTCGTGCGCTTTTGACAAAAGACATCATCCTAAAGCGGCGCCACGGAAACCCGGGTGTAGATTCAGCCCTCTAATAAACGTGGCGAGAAAAATATCCCCCTGAGAAGAAACCTTAACTCAAAATGGAGCCTGTGTTATTCCACGTGACAGAAGAACATCTGTATGATTACAGCAGCAGTTCTTAGGTACAAGTCTACAGTAAGGGTGGGCGATATGATTTAAAAAAAAAAAAAAGGTACATGACGATACATGAACGTGTTTCTACGATACATTATACATATCATCATATATAGGTTTGCTCACAAACTAGCTAGTATTGCATCAGAAATATTCTAAATACTAATAATAATCATTTTGTTTGTTATTGGTAAACAAAATTATAACGCATTCAGCAGTAGGTAATCGTCGCCGCACCGATATCCGGTATAACCGCGTAATAACCGATCGCGAGTGCCATATTGGTTTAATATACGACGGTTCGATAAACGAGAAACTCATATCGAATAAGTGACATTTCAGACACAACGTGGCCAAACGTTCTGTTTATTTTTGCCCCGTTAGTGGAAATAGATGCCAACGAAGCCACACCCACTTTATAACACGTCGACTAGCTAGCTAGCTAGGTCACGACGATTTGTAAAAGATGCTTCCGGTTAAATTAACGCCCCTTCTTCTGTTTCATCCTCAACTGACGAGCTCTACTTTAGTAAACGTTTCGAACTGGAGAAAAGTTCGGAAGTCCAGAAAGACCCTCGAGTTGTTTATATTTCTCCGAACGGTGCGTTCTCTCGATAGCGAGAGTTATTTTTCTCGCCATTTCGAGATCACAAAAGTTGTTCCCTTCCACTCGTCATAATCACACGTGACTCGCTGTTAGGATTTTGGAAGTCCGCACACGACCCCCGTCAGTGCTTACCCATAAACCCCTTCTCAGTGTCGTGACGCAAATACACAGCCGTACAAACCAGGCTTAAGCCCATGAACCGTCACCGCTACCGATGTTTTCAAGAAACTTGAACCGAGAGCCCGGCTGTATTAAATCAGACCTATACCGAATCACCCAGGCGGGAGATCCTTCATCATATATTCTTCTGTTCCTCTACAAAGCTTCTGCTGATGCTTTGATCCATGATGACTTGGCAGTGAAGATCTCACAGCTGCTGTTAGTCCCACACACCTGTCTGTCTGTGTGTTTTCCATAACACAGCTCTGTGGTGCATAAAATGGTGCGGTGCAGGATTTAAAAAAAACCCCAAAAAAACCTCACGGCTTTGTTTAACAGTCGCTCTTGATTCATGTCCAGGGTTCGTACAAAGGATCTCTTTCAAACGCGTCAACGTCCGGTACACATTTAACATTTAAAAAAAAAAAGGGATTCATTTTGTATAATTGATAAGAAAATAAAGACACAAAACAAAAAGAAAAGCTGTCTTGAATGTTAGTCTTGATGGACCTCATTTATCAAACTTTTATTAAAATATTAGTGCATTCCTGACACAGCTCATTTGCATTTAGTAACGCCCACAAAACTCCAAAAAAGCTGGGAGCATGAAATGAACGAAATAAAACAGAAGTGGAAGTTATTTTGACTCAATTCTGTGATGATAAAAAAGAAAAATATCTAATATTAACAGTAATAAACAAGCGCTTAATCTTCCATCAGCCGAGGCGTTTGTTTACGGCTCTGCTGGCTTTCTTTATTGTTTTACCTTCTTTAATTAATGACAATAACGTAAAACGACTGGTTTTAACAAAATGTACTTGATGGTGCTCGATGGTACGTTTCTAATTAAAACCCTTTTTTTTTCTATTCAGCGTCTAGGAAAAGAACGCTGGCTAGCGCGAGGGTAAGTAAAACCAGGAGTCATGATGGACGGTCTCTGTCAAGAGCTTACACATCTACCTCACCTTCCAAACAAAGTCAAGCTAATAACAGGGTACCAAAGAGACTGAAATCAAAGCCCCCCAAGCCTTCGCTCACGAACGTAAGGTTACGGAGCCAGAGCCGAGGGTCAGAGGCGAAGGCCTCCGCCAAGGAGCCGAGAGCCGCGCTCTGCAGAGACGTCCGCGTTAAAAAGGAGAAGGACTCGCTCAGAACTTTTAACTCCGCGGGATCCGGAGGCTGCTTAACACAGCACATCGCGAAGGAGAACAATCAGCCGTCTTTAAAATGTCCTGCGGAATCGGAGAGCTGCTCTTACAGGACTCGAAGGTCGACGAGGACTTTGCATAAGGCGCAGGAAGTTGACGGCGTTAACGTTGAACGGGGCACGTTTGAAAGCCAAAACCCTGTCATTAAAACGGAGCCGGCCGACATGGAGGAGTACCTCTCTCACGGCTTGACGCCGAACGAGAAAACGCCGGAACAGTCCTACGTCGGGGGGGTTTCTAACTCGCATCATCGCCAGTTTAGTCGGCTCCAGCCGGACAGGAGGATAAAAAGCGAGGACGAGCGCAGCGAAACTTTCACTCCAAGGTTTATGCGAAGTCCCAGCGTCAAGGACGTGCTCCTGGGGTTTCCCGAACGGCCTCGGCGTCGCGGTTCTTCCAAGAAGGGCAAGTCTAAAGGAAGGAGGCGGAGTTTGGGAAAAGGGAGGAAGAAGAAGAAGAAGAAGCACAGAATTCCACACTACGACGCGGTGATTCTGGATAGCAGCACAGGGATTCCCAAGCTGACCTTGCGCAGACGTAGGGACAGCGGCGAGACCAGAAAGGCCCACGCGAACTCCTCAAAGATCAGCTTCAAGCTCGGCAAAGACCACGAGCGCAACGAGGGAAGCCCTTACGGAGCCAGGTTCAACAACAACGGCTTCAGTTCCGCGTCCCGAACCAGTTCCAGCAAACTGAAGATCCAGATGAAACGCGAGGACGGCGAGCACCTGGTCACGCAGACGTGTCTCAACGGCAGTCACAGGAGCAACCATGTGGATCAGCAGCCTTCATCGGAGGAGGAGGAGGAGGAGGACGACGACGATGACGACGACGACGATTACGAGGACGATTTCCCGCTTCCAACAGCAAAACGTCTCCGGCTCATTCTCGGCAAAGATTCCATAGACATCGATATCTCCTCCAGGAGGAGAGAGGATCAGTCGTTGAGGCTCAGTGCATAAGCTCACCTTCAGACTCACATGTACATAAACTTCAGGTTAACTCTGATCATGTCACTGAAAAGAAAAACATAATTTAAGGAATAACTTGAGTTTTTTTTATTTTTTATTTTTTATTTTTTTATTTTTTTCAATCGAATCTCTCTCCATTGTATATGTAGCATATGTGTGATTACTGTGGAAAACAATTCCAACGTTTCCCTGATCAGAAAACTAGCAAACTTTTATAATGGAGGTCTATGGGCAGACGTCAAGTTTAAGATACACGACAGTTTTAATGTAAACTGAAACCAGCAGAAGTTTCGAAGGAAACACTAAAGGTGTGAGGATGAGACCGATGGGAGACTTATTATTATTATTATTTTAAACAGTGCTGCTGTAGCATTTACAATTTTTAACCAAACGTGAATAAAATTTGCCAGCCAGAAAAGCCAGTTCACCGAAGGGGAAAGGACGGACACGGGATGTGAATGATGCCCGTTAGCATCTTTTAGTTTCTTTCATTTAGGAAACGAGGGCCTTGGGGTAGAATGTAGAACGTTTATCGTCTTCCAGTCAACTGAGGGGACACGCTGAGGGGATCTGTGGTCAGTCTTTTCTCTCTTGGCATGCTGGGTAATCCTTCATCTCTGTAACGAGAGAAAAACTATCCGGGGGGGGGAAAAAAAAAAAATTAGTTCCGGATACTTTACACCTTCCTGGAAAAATCGTCGTCAGCCGAGTTCTGGACGCATTGTGGTCGCAAGGGTCATTTTGGGAACGTTGCAAAAGCTATGTGTTAGCTGTTTAGAGTTAAAACATGGCGTTTTTAAACATTTAAATGTTCATATTGGCGTAAATTGTAGTGTTTGAATAGTAAAATCCGTCTGGACGTCACTTGGACAATTACCTTACGAGTGCTGGAAAAGCGTTCATCCTAATGTTCGGAGATCGTGAGTTCGAATCCCGATGATGCGACACAGCTATTATCCATGTTTTCTGGGTGGGAGGGGCATACTCCCTTGACTCCCCTGTCAATCACAGCGACAGTAGCCAATCCCAGGCTTTTTTTTTTTTTTTTTTTTTTTTTTTTTTTTGAGGTGAAGGCATCATGAGCAGCGACTCACAGTCCGCTTTCTCCGAAAATACCTTCGCATAAACGTTCAGTACCGAAGTCCAACACCTGCCCTCAGACTTGCGTCATAAGTGAGTAAACGAGTTCTGCAAGGAATTGTAGAAATTCTTGTCTGTAGTAATCACGCACACTATGGATACAGTGATACAGAGAGACTGGATTGGAGTATTTCTTTAATTAATGGTTGTATATTGTTAAAATGCACTTAAAACGGACTCCGATCATCTTGTAAATATTTTGTAAAGTAGCGATACTCAGTGTGACATCAGCCTGATGATGTTTTTAAACAGTGTGCTCGCTCTGCTGGAACCGGTTGAGGAAACCAATCTGATGAGTCATGTAGCACCATGGGACTTTTTTTTTTTTTTTTTTTTTTAAATCCTTTTCACACGTGGATACGCTTTCGTACGATGTCGTATCGTTGGCGTATCTACGGAGCACAGAACTGACATTGTTTGTTTGTTTTTTGTTTTTTTGTTTTTTTTCCTTCTGAAACGTAATTGGTGCTGATTCTCTACGCCATCTCTGTCCGAGCCAACGGGTCATGGCGAGAAACGTGTGAATTATACGGGGGGTAGGATTTGTGAAATGGCCGACTTCCGTGCCATAGGTGCTCATACTTTTGGGACTTCTGTGAATTTCTCATGACCAGGTTAACATTCCGCACATTATTTGAATCAATTTAACGACATTTCGACTCCTCAATATACATATATAGATATATATATATACTCCTCTGGATGTTTCGTTCTGGAGCGTATTATAAACCGAGTGTGTAATATTCACGTATGGCATTACCTTTTGTCGTTATGACGAATACGGGCAAATTCCGAGCATGGTTTGTGAGCTCTAATGATCATGTTCTCATCCGATACCTCTTCCCTGTAAATGTTAAACCGTATCATATCACTAATCATCGCTTTTTTTAAATAAATATGATCAAAGGAAAATAGTTGACAGAGACGACCATAGAAAATTGGCGCAAAGTCTCAAGTTAAGGACTGTCATACTTTAAAAAAAAAAAATAATAATAATTTTTTTACACTGTCTACTGTACCATCTAAAAATGGTGCTGTTGTAGGAAAATAATCAACGTGGAGGTGGTGCGAAGCGGAAATACAGATACCACGACATTATTTTCCTATAACATTACTTCCTGAAGTGTTTTTCTTCCTCTTATACCACACCAGTTTGTCAACGATTACATTTATTTCTGAAAGACGACACTTTTTTTTTTTTATCCGTTTATATTTACATTTAATGCGAGACAAGTTCCTTTCCTGTTCTCACTTGCGTTATAGCAGCTATAAATCAGTCCGTACAGGATTTCGCAAGTTTGTTTTGTGTGATTGTTGCGGGGGAAAAACGTTTGATTTTGCTGCGACATTTGAAAAAAATTTGCGATGCAACTTTGTCTTTTTTTTTTTTTTTTTTTTTTTGCGGAAAACTACTCGAATGGGTGACATCGCGATCGCACGAAATAGTTGTGCGCGCTCCTTCGCAGTGATGTTTGTTGGTAAATCGAAGGGGGTTTTGGCCGAATGCGCATCATGACGACGTCACATGACGCGTCTCGGCCCAAATCTACGGAAAATCCGCTGTAATTTTTAAAAATCGCAAGCTCCTCCGAATATCGCGGAGCTTCCTCGATTTTGCGTTCATTTCAGAAGTCAGAAAACTCTCTGACCGTTACATAAACGTTAAATAAACGTCTCCTCACAAATCGACGATTACGATCCCCGTGAACGTGAGTCGCAGCTGCGCTACTGTCAGTGCTCCCGAAAACGAATCGACATCTCCCGACCAATCGGAATCCAGAATCCCGAATCGAACAGCGCTGTGGTTTAAGAGAGATCGGAAGAAAACGCATTCCTCTGATAGCACAAGGTGCCTTGCATCGGGGCCCTGCCATCTCCAGTCGTTCCTCTCTGGTGGTCGATGCTGTGTTACATATCACGAGACGCTTTTGAGATGAACGTTAACTCTCCGTAATCACCAGCAGCTGTGAACCGGACTTCATCCCGTCTTCCCACTAACGATTTCCCCTCACCTCGCGCCCAGTCCTCTGTTCCTGCACCGTTTATCATCTCTGTACAGTTCCCTGTTATGATTCCAGCTCTGACTCGAAGTGTGTATAGTTGTTTATAAGGGTATGGGGTACAATTTAAATAGAAAAGCAAATGTGGCAAATGTGCAAAAGTTGCCCGCTATTTAAATCTCCTTTTTATTTAACAGGTTTGAATACTTGAATTGAAGATAAAGTCCCGTCGGGGAAAGTAAGACCAGTTCTGTGTCCTGCTGTGAGTTTGGGTCGGTGTGTGAGTTCTGTTTAAACATCCTGATTTCTCCTGAACCCCCGGAGTCGGATTCATAAACATACCTCCTTAACTCCCTGATTTAGGAGAGTTTTCATTCTGAAATTAGGGCTAAAAGATATTTATTTTTGTCTGAGTGATTCACAAAGTATTTAAACACTAAAGGTGCTAATGAAGTGAACATTTAATCCACAGGAATCCTAAATCCCTAAAAGCACAAACAATCCTCATCACCTGCCGCTGGAGATTACATCATGTGTTCTGTATTATATATTTAATAATGACAAGCTTTTTAAAAGAGGAAAAAAACACTAATGAGAGAGAGAGAGAGAGAGAGAGGAAGGAAACAAGAAAGAAAAAGCAAAGATAATGTGAAAAAGAAAAACAGAAAAAGAAAAAAACATTAATAAGAAGGAAAGAAAAAACTAATAAAGAATAAAACTAATGAGAGAGAGAGAGAGGAAGAAAAGAATGAGGGGGGGGAAGAAAAACTAATAAGGAAAGATAATAAGAGGAGAAAAGAAGGAAGGAAGGAGGGGGAAAATAAAGAAAAAATAAAATTTGAAAATGAAAGAAAACTAAGAAAGAGAGAAAAAAGAAGGAAAGAAAAAATGAATACGGAAGAAAACACTAATGAGAGAGACAAAGGAAGGAAGGAAGGAGTGAAAGAAAAAATAATAAAGAAAAAAGAGAAAGCAGAGAAAGAAATAACTAATAAAGACACGAAATAAAAGAACAAAAGAAGAAGACTAATATAAATGAAAGAAAGAAAAAATACTAATAGGAAGGAAAGAACAATTAAGAGGAAAAAAAGGAAAGCAAAACTCAAACTAATAATAAATGACAAAATAAAGAAAAAGAAAATAATAACTACTAAGAAATAATGAAAGAAAGAATGAAAATACGAAACGCTTAAAAAAGACAAGGGAAAATGCTAATAAAAAAGAAAAAGAAAAAAATTACTACTGGGAAAGAAAGAAAGAAAACTAATAATACAAAAAGAAAGAAAATATAAATCTAAAAACATTTTTGACATGTGCTTTGGAATTGGTTTTATTTTTAAAGGTGGGATTTTATTTTTTAAGTCTGTGGGACAGACTGCAACCGCATCAGCCAATCACAGTCAATGTTCATTTGTTTAAATACTCCGTATCCGTAGTGACAGGCTCCGCCCCACCCAGCTTCTTAGCTCTGGAAATGCTTAGAAGAAGAATCTCCTTTAAAGAGAAACTTTTATTGCCACTTAGGGGTATCTTTGTGATAAGATACGATTCTCTGCGAGTCCTGTCGCTGAAAGCTCTGTGATTTTAAAAAAAAATAAAAAAAAATCCTGTATAAAATTTGCTAAAAGTTACGAGGAGAAAACTGACGGCGTAGATGACACGAGGCTGCACTTTCTATACTTCTGTAAGACATTTCATTGCAGTTGCTATTTACATTTACAGTTATTTTCACACTTTCAATCCAGGTTTAATACAGTTTTAATAATTTATAAGACAAAAAGCAGCAGCAGATCATTAAAATACATTAAAAACATAACTGCAAGCAGCAACTAAGGGGGCCAAGCACTTTCTGTCCCCGCCCCTTACTTAGTGACGGACAGTATCCTCTTCTCCACCACCATCTCCACTGTTTAAAAATGAAAAATTGATATAAAGTTTAACTTTCGGCGTCCACGTCGTCTTGTTTGCGGTGAACGAACATTTAAAGAAGATTATTTAGGGATTTTTTTCTGAAACGGAGTGCAACAGGACCACAATAAGCACAGAGTGATATGAAGCGAGCTCAGCGCTGTAGATTCTCACAGCCAATCAGAGACGGTCGTGTGATGTGATTTCACAGAATGACACGCCCCCTACTGTAAATTTAGAGGGTTTTTTGGTTTGAACGAAAGGGTTAGAACTTTTCTGCGTTTAATCTTCACAGAAAAGTGTGTGTGTGTGTGTGTGTGTGTGTGTGTGTGTGTTTACGAGTAAGAATCACAAGGGTAAATACTGATAAGAAAGAAAGAAAGAGAAAAAGAAGGAAAGAAAAAGAAAGGAAATAATTTTTTAATAGTAAAGAGACAGAAAGAAAACACTGAAAAAAAGAGCTAAGACTGAAGAAATACTAATAAAGAACTTAAAGAACGAAAGAAAAATACGGAAGAAAGAAAATTGTAAAAGAAAACTAATCATTAAGAGAAAGATAATACTGTGTGAATGGATGGATGGACTAACTAAAATAAAGAATAATAAAGAAATAATGAAAGACAAAGAAGGAAAACACTAAAAGGTAAGAGAGAAAGAAAATACAAAGGAAAATGCAAAAGAAATAAGAAGAAAGGATGAAAGAAAATACAAATATGAAAGAAAGAATAAATAAGATGAAGGAAAGAGGAACGAAAACTAAGAAGAAATAGAAAGGAAGAAAACATTTTAAAAAAATAAGAAGGAAAGAAAATAGTGAGAAGGAAAAAGAAATTACTGAAGAATAAAGGAGAGGAAGGGAGAAAAGAAAACTAATAAGGAAGAAAAATGCTAAAAAGTAAGAAAGAAAAAGAAAGACAGAAAAATCTATCTATGAGGATGAGTCAAATTAAAACCTTGATTATTTGTTTGTTTGTTTGTTTGTTTTTTCTCAGATCAGCAGCAACGATTGGAGACAGCGGAACATTTTTACTTCTAGAGCTTCTCACTTTTTTAAGCTTTGCATTTGACTCCTCCTCTTATTTAACTCGAGAGTTTAGATGATTTGTGCTTTGGAATTTGATTCATTTTCCAAATCACGACGTTTAAAGAATTTCCCTTTAAGAAAGTGATAACCACAGAGATCCACTCGGTGGCGCTGTTTTCTCTCTCTAACCCTCCAGTGAAGGGAGATGACGCTGCAGCAGTGCTTTGGGGTTTACATTTCTAATGTTCTGCATTTCACTGTGGCGTTCTAGCTGAGAAATCGACTCCTGATCAGGACACCGTGACGTATTCAGATGGCTGAAGGTAAAATATCTGCCATTTTCTTTAAAAAAAAAAAAAAGTATAAGAGTTCATATATTTTTGCGTTTGTTGTGTAAAGAAGAGAAGCTCATCACATCGTATTTGTCTGCTGAGGGATTTCTTTTAGTCATCTGCTCTTCCCTGAGGCTTTAACACGCTTTATAAACCGTGATGGAATCCTGCTCTGCTCTTCTCCTGAAGTCTCTCCGCTCTCTGATTGGTTGATGATGAGGCTGGAGATGTTCTCTACTCTCTGAAGAGCGCAGGGTTTATTTCTCTCCTCTCTACTGAAAAGGAACAGGAAGTCACAGTAGCTCTCGACTTGTGTTGCAGGAAGTATTTTGTAGTATTTAGTATTTTTAAGTATTTTTATTTATTTTTTCAATAAAATATATTCGAGTCGTTTATTTAAATAGCAGAACAGCAGAGTGACAGAGATATTTTACTCAGACGGTGAGCAGGAAGCTGTGCAGGAACTCAATTTGTGCACCTTTGCTAGTAAACAGTCCGTAGCCTCGTTTTAATGAGTTAACACATTTTGTTTTAAAGGAAACCCGATGGGGAAAGTTAGCATCTAAAACATCTAAACTTCTCAAATTTAGAAGATAAAACATCTCAGAGGTAGCATCTAAAGCATATAAACACCCAAAAAATCTAATGTTAGCATCTAAAACATATAAAATATAGAATCTAAAACATCTGAGTTAGCGTCTAAAACATAAACATCTAAAACATCTCAATGTTAGCATAAAAAAACATCTAAAATTTAGCATCTAAAACATTTTTTTAAATTAAATTTTATAGAAAACCTGAAATACAATGTGGCGTCGTTCTTTTCATTTTTGTTTCAAACACCTTATACAACAATGACAATTGTTTTTTTTTGTTTGTTTGTTTTTAGCATTTTTATAGTATTGTTTTGATGTTAAAGTAAAGAATTGGTGGTAGTTAAGCAGTCATGTAGGACCTCCAGACCACCAGGGGGCACTGTGATTTTTTTAAAACATTTTTTTAAATAATAAAGTTCGCATTTGTGCATATCTATCGTTTGGCAAAAAGCTTTATGTATCAGGCCGTCGCAGTGGGGTGCAAACAATAGAAACTGCAATTTTTCCGTAACTAAATCAGTTAACCGACGTCGGAATATCATGAGGTGGCGATCCATAAGCGTTCGTCTCTATCTGTGGCGGAAAAACACAAAAAGTAAAACTCGGAAGACCAGAAGTAGAAGAAATGAATGCTAATTCGGCGGATTTAGCTTGCTGATGGAATTGAAAAGCTAGCTAGTATCTAGAGTAAGAAGTGTTGCATGCTAACGTGAGTTGAGTCGCTAGCTCGTTACTACTAGCTACGAGTTTAACCGCTCGGTCGGTCGGAACGTCGATCACATGCGCTTCTTTTTCCCAAGTTAAAACGTTTCACCGAGCGAACGGTCCTGTATGTTTATTTTCAGACGCTTAAAGGAAAGGTGTTGTCAGGGTGGGGTCAGAATGTTCAGGGCATAAGCCTACCTCTCGGAAGGTCATGGGGTCAAATCCCAGAACCACCATCCTTCACCTGCTCAGCTGTATCCTGTAAGTGTTAACTGTAAGTCGCTTAGGATGAAAACAACAGCCAGTCTATCAGGAAAACACACACACACACACACACACACACACACACACACACACAAACAACCAAACCACCGTATGATCAACTGACGAGCTGTTAAATGTTGACAGCACCTTCCTGCTGTTCCCATGAGCCTCGGTTCCAGGTGTCCGTCGTGTTTTTCAGTTGCTCGGGTTTTCCTGTCTTGAACCACCTTCTCAAACCAAGTCACATTTCTGTATTCGTTCTAAACACAGTGTTGGGGGGGGAAAGCGGATGACGTCAAAAACGATTCTACCCTCCACTCAGATCATGTGCTTCACACGTTCAGTCAGATGACAGTTTTACTGTACATTCCTTTAGCTGTGGAAGTTAGACCAAACTTCCATGCCCTTAAATAGCATTTAAACCAGTGGTCACCAACTCCGGTTCCTGGAGATCTACCTTCCTGAAAGTTTAATCTCCAACCATAATGGTGCCCATCAGACCATCTAATCATCGCTTTAGGAAGTTCTTGATCAGGTGTGTTAGATTTCAGTTGGAGATGAAACTTGTATGAAGGTACAGTAGGTCTCAGTGAAGAGGGTTGGTGACCGCTGCTTTAAACCTTACACTTCTGTGAGAAAGAAATCAGATTTCTAACGATTCAGTCCGTACAGGATTTCGTGGAGGTTTTTTTTTTTTTTTTTTTTTGCGATTGTCGCGACCAAAAATGCGACGCGACTCGCGGAGTTGGATTTGAATCTGCAAAATCGCACGGTCAAGATTGTTTTTCGCAGCGATGTTTGTTGGTAAATGAGACCTTTTTTAGCTGCACCCGTGTTCGACGCACGTGAATCGGCCCGAATCCGCGGAAAATCTGCGGTGATTTTGAAAAATTGCAGCTCCTCTGAATATTGCGGAGTTTCCTTGATTGTGCGTTGATTTCTGCGATCGCAAAATCGTGAAATCCTGGAGGGACTGACAATCGGAGGTGAAGTCTGGTGACCGAACGACTGTTTATAGCTGCTATAACTTATGCGACGAGAAGAACTAACCTGTTTCTCGGACATCCCGTAACGGGTAACTATAAATGGATAAAAAAGTACGATATGTGTCCTTCTGAAAGAAAATCGTCAGCGTGGCCGATTCACTGAAGGAGCGATGCGACACGTCCCGAAGTGTTTCGTTCCTCTTATACCGCAGCAATTTACTAACCAACACAGTGTTTCATTTATTAATCAGTGACTTATCCATTTATAGCTACCTGGAAAGTTGTGGACTGTCTGTGAAACGAGTTAGTTCCTGTTCTCACTTACGTTATAGCAGCTATAAACAGTCGTTCCCTCACCGGCCGGCTCTTTATCCTCTCTCTTTTAAGACAAAAAAAACCCCGCAAGCTCGTCATGTTTACCGAGGGGAAAAAAACGTGAAAAGAAGCGTAAACTCCTACAGCTTTCGTGACACTGGAGACTCCTTCCATACATGTTAAATAAAGGTCTCCTGAGCATATCGTTTATCGATTAGTCCCCGTGAATGAGGTGTTGCTATAGAAACGATAACGTATTAGAACACCTTCTGACCAATCAGAATCCAGCATTCTGAGGTATAGATCAGAATTAAACCCTAACGATGCCTCCCTGAAGCTTTGAATCCTGCGTTCCTGTCCGTCAGGAGCTCCCACTCTTTAAGCTATGTTTCCGATTTGGAAATGAAATGCCTTAAACCCTGATATTGTTAGCGGTGATGACTGAGACATTGACCCACTGCTCCTGCGATGGTGATGGAGACGATGGAGACGGGCGAGTTTGTTTGTTTTTCTCCGGCCGAGCCTGTAAATCGTGGTAGTTCCAGTCTCCCGCTGAGCGTGGCAGACCCCCTTTTCATCCCACCTGCCCACCGCTGCACCATGGGAGCCTGTTGCCATGGAGATGTTCCCAGTTCCTTATCATTCGAAAGCTCCATGTTATGAAATTGCACAGTGAAAAACGGGAGAATCACAGCAAGAATCACGAGCTGAGCAAGAAATACAGTGAGTTCTTTGACGTGACTTAAAAGTGCACGCATCTTTGTCTTTTTATTTATTTATTTATTTATTTAATTTATTTGGAATTATGTATTCTTATTTTTTTCTTCAATTGTCTAAACACTATCCTGTTTCCTCACCCCCCCCCCCCCCCCCGGATGAATTAATGCCTTAGTCTGTTCTTTCATTTTTCCTGCTCGTAGGTGACCTTTTCGCAGCTTCCCGTCGTTTCTGCTGTACTTCAGTTTCAGAGCAGATTGAACAACGTTCCGTGATTAAGCTTCTACACCGAGAACCTCTGCTGAGGAATCTCTCATGACGGCTGGCATTTACTCAAATCTCATTATTTAGCTGTTCTCAAGAACTATCCTTCCTTCTTACAGATATTTCTGATCATCTTGTGTCACTCCATCACTCCTGACTCCAGTAACTCCAGAATCATTGCCACATTTTATATATAATTATATCAAACGTGGAGGACACTGGAGAACCTACTTAACTTTCTTTTTTTTTTCCCCCCAACAAAAATAATTCCCAAAGGAAATGGTTTCTAACACTTTCTATGAAAGCCATATGTTTACTAAACTTCTAAAACCTCTCAAATTTAGCCTCTAAAACATCTCAGAGTAAGTGTCTAATACATATAAACATCTAAAACATCTCAATGTTAGCATCAAAAACATCTAACCATCTAAAATTTAGAATCTAAAACATGTAAACATCTCAATGTTAGCATCAAAACATCTAAATATCTTAAAATTTAGCATATGCCATATGTTTAATGAACCTGTTATAATGCATTAATAAGGCATTATACACGTTGTTATACTCATAGACACAAAGGCATTGCACTTTATTGCGATGTTTATAACGCATTTAGAAATTGTCTTAACACTTTCTAAAACAGACATATGTGTAATGACTTATGAATAATGATTTACAACATGCTATAATGATTTCATAAGGCATTATACACATCTTTTATAATTATTTATGCAATTTATCTTCATTATAGTTATTTATGTAGAATAATGCATTATAAGTAGTCTTATTTATATATATATATATATATATATCTCTCTTCTGAAAGTATGGCTTGGTGATATAACGAGTCATGGACAGTATATAATGCTCCATGTTAATGATCCATAATGCATAATAAAGAGAGTTATAAAGTGTAATGCATTTTCATCAATAATTATAACGATGTGTAATGAGTTAAGGATGCATTATAACATGATACGAATGCGTTCGTAGTTTTTTAAAAAAAATTTTTTTATATGGACGCGTAGTGCATTATCCGCAGTTATAGGATTTTTTTTTTAACAAGAAAGTGAATTATTGATTAAATTACAATTAAACCAAAATCAAGGAAGCTCCACAATATTCGGAGGAGCTCGCAATCTTTCAAAATTACCGGAAGTTTTTCCGCAGATTTGGGCCGAGACGCGTCATGTGACGTCGTCACGACACGCGTTCAGCCGAAGCCCTCTTCGATTCACGTGCGTCGAACACGAGTTACAGCTAAAAGCTCTCATTTACCGATAAACATCACTGTGAAAGAGCGTGCAAAACATTTTCATGCAATTGCACAAAAATCTCCGCAAGTTGCATCGCAAAATTTGAGAAAATAAATAAATAAAACGAACAACTTGGCAGAACCCTGTACGGACTGAGTGTATATAGCGCAAATAGCCATAAAGTTCACGTCCTCACAGATTAAGTCAGTTTAAGAAATGTTTTTGTTTGGTTTTTTTTTTTTTTACTGTAGATTTAATCCAACATCTAACATGTTCTGGGAGCTGATTCCAGTTTTGAGCTTCATGGATGCTAAATGCTGCTTCACCGTGTTTAGTTTCGGTTCAGGGTTCACTACCGCCTGACCTGCACATTTCACCAGCATTACCATCAGCATTTCAGAGATGTATTCAGGACCCAGACTATTCTGTGATCTATAGACCAGAAGTAACACTTAGAAATCGATTCTGTAACCAATTGGAAGCCAGTGTGAAGACTGTAGAGTAAACTGGAGTAATGTGCTCATTTCTCCTGCTTTTGGTTAAGAACTCTTGCAGCAGCATTTTGAATAATGAGCTGCGGCTGTTTAATGGTCTGTTTAAAACGCTTAATGATGCATGTTTTGCATGTTTTATTTGTCGTCTTATAACGCTAACGGTTCATAATGTGTAGTAAATATCGCTATAAAGTGTTATGCCTTTTCATCACTAATTATAAGAACATGTGTAATGCCTTAGGAATGCATTCTAACAACATGTTCATAGCTTATTAAGGATATGACCTTCATAGGAAGTGTTACCGATATTAACATGTTCTCTCAAAAGCATGGGGCGAAATAATTGGCACCGCTAAAGAATCTTTAAAATAAATGCGGCCTGGATTAAATTGCTCCGATGTTTTGCTTTGCCTTTTAATCTTTAATCCGTCTGTCTACGAATGCAGGATTCCTCCCCGTGAGAGACACTGTAATTTCACTGATTAATCTGATTAGGTTTCAATTTCTGTTTGTCACAAGCTTTCATCTCATTATCAAACAATTAATGAATCTTCAGTAAGGACTTAATCCTGTTCAGTGTGGCTGAGAATCCGGAGCCTATCCCGGGAATACTGGGCGTGAGCTGGGAATACATCCTGGATGTAACGACAGCTTACACACGTTCACACGTGGGCGTAATCCAGAGTCCGTTCCACCTGCCGCCATGTTTTTTTGGACCGTAGGAGTAAAACCGGAGAACTGGGATGAAACCCACACGTGACACGTCCCGTAAACACAGACATGATGATCTCCGAGCGATTATTATTAAACATACTTAAACCTCACAGCAGATTTATGATTGCGAGAGCAATTATTGTTGCACGTCCGGGTTATTTAGGACTACAGGAAGTTGAGAGAGTGAATTCATTTGGACATAATGTTGTGTTTCTGCTATATTTTCCCCAACATCTCAAGCAGTGGAGACGTGTTGCTTCCTGAAGGTCGACAGTCGGATATTAATGCACATCATGAACACACGGCCTTGGATTTCGGTCCTACAGGATTCTGTGCTTGTTTAATCGATGTTATTGACGGCAACTTGTCATGTGATCAATATTTTTAGGCCAGAAGCTTTTAAGCAACATATTTGGATCAAACAGGCTTATCTCAAATGTCAATGGATCCCCCGGGTCTGGGACAACTTCCCGTGTTGTTCCCTCAGTAACAGCAGGGATATTTGTGGCTACAAGGACATAAAGAGACAGTAGCACACTTTTAAACACAATTTAATATGGCATTCCCAATTATTTGTTCTTTGTCTCTGTTGGGTTTAAGATTTATTTATATTTTTGGGTCGTAGGGTATAAGTTTTTCTTATTCAAACCTATTGTCCTCTTCAAAAATCATTATACAGGGCATCTGAAAAGTCAGGAACCAACGGGAATATGTTGAGCAAATATGTCCGTCCAAATAAAACACACGAGGAAATGTGTAGAGCGTGACTCTGAACATGAAGACCATATTCTGTAAATAAGGAACTACAAAATGAAGTATATGTACTTTTATTGGTTCCTGACTTTTCAGACACCTTAAGAGTGATCTTCTTAAGATCTTCATAAAGAGATTTATGACCGTTTCTGATAAAAATCCATGAGATTGGAGGAGATTGGAGGCTAAACACCATCACTACACATTTCCCTATACGACACGTTAGATATTTTTAAACACAATGCCTGATATTTTCCATCGGTATCCATTATGTAAAGAATAAAACACTCCTTGTGTAACAAAATATTGATTCCTGGGATACATCCTGAAACGTTTTATTCCTCAAGAGTTTGGCAATGATACAGTACCTGCTTTTATTTAGCCGTTCATGGTTGCATTTAATACTGCGGAATGTCTCCGAAACAAGTTACTTCCTGTTCTCACTTACGTTATAGCAGCTGTAAACCTTCATTCCCTCACCCGGCCTGTTTTTTTCCTCCCTCTCTCTTGAATTTACTAAGACAAAAATGTTCACGTTTCCAAGAAACCCTTAAAGCGTAAACAGCTCTGTCCTGAAGACTTGCTGACACCGGAGACTCCTTCCACAAACATCTCCTTACAGAAAACATCACCATAACAACAATTATACTCGTTTTTTAAATCCGTTTATTAGATCATGTAACGCGTCCACCATAACATAGAAACGATCCAACAGCACCGAGGGTGTAAATACTTTTAATATTAAACACGATTTCAACTTTGTCACATGGAGCCTGTTCCGCATTTCCTACTGTACGACTCTTAAGTTTACAGAACTTCTCCAATACTTCACTTGTTATTTCTGCGTGAGGTATACGAGATTGGGGTTGAGTTAAGAGGACGGCATCGTAGGATCATCCTAATCATATCGTTTGAGTTTTATATACGACACGCGCTCATAACTGATGGCGCTGATAGTTTTTAAATAGATTTTATTGGCACCATCTTGTACAGTGTGATACACAATAAACCTATAAGACTGCCATTACATTCCTGGTATTCCTTAAACATGTCAGAATTAATGGCACACCCTGGTAAGTCTGTAACCGAACGAAGCCAAGCTGACAGTGGTTTGTAACCGGTCTTTTGAAATCTAATCACACACCGACTCTTCCTGAGCTGTAGGTGGTTATTCTGCCGCAAAATCTAATAGAAAATGTTCCAGGCTTTCATGAAACTGACTCCATGCTCCCACTCAAAATGAAGCTTGGAATCTTTTATTTACCAGGTACAAGATGTACAAGAGTCTACCCCCCCTCCCCCCCCCCCCCCTATAGTGTAGGTGTTACTATACTGTATAAGGTATGAAGATATGAAGAAAAAGTGTGAAGTGTGTTGTGTGTGTGTGTGTGTGTGTGTGTGTGTGTGTGTGTGTGTGTACCATTATTTTACAAAACAGGAATGAAATAAGCTGAATATTAACAAAAAACAAAACAAACAGGCTATAAAAAGAAAGATAATGTTGTGCATCATGACTGTGTGCTTTGGACTGACTCCAGAACAGACAAGTTTATTGCTTATTTATTTATTTATTTTTGTTATTTATATGCAGTTCAGTAAAGGATTATACTGTGTGTTGTGTTACACTGAAGTCTTGATATTACCTTGTGATCTAACCTTTGTGTATATATCCTTTAATAAAACCTGAACATCTCTTCATTCTTTTAATTCAACCTCAAGCCCTAGCTTTTTTTTTTCGTGTGTAGGTTTTTTCCACAGCGGTGATGTAAACTGCGGGTGCTTAAACACTTTTTAGCGTGCCGAGTGGTCTCAGATTGATGATTTGTGCACACGACAAATGAACTCGGATTCCTCTAAAATGGCACACAAGTGAACTGCACTCAGAGTCTCAGCATGCTTCATTTGAGGTTGATTTTGTGGTTCACTTGGTTTCATCTTGTCTTGTGAAAACAAAGTGGTCCCATTCTGCTTCGTTTGTTTTATTTCTGAATAGCTTGCTGTCCTGTCCATACATCGCTGGAATTTTTCCGTCACGTCGCATATATAAACCAAGGGGAACAAAATACTCTAATGGCTGCTCGTGGGGTCATGTGATAGAGACATTTGGGGCACTAGCAGTTATGCTATTGAGGTTAAGTGTATTCGTTTATTGTCACTGTCGAAGACCAAGGAAATGACAGGTTTGGTAGAGCTGCTGGACGCTTGTGGTGTTTCACTGCAATTATCTTTTTGAGCCATTTTGAAAGACATTATCCATAATTCAGTGTTGTACAGCTGGGCTCTGAGTTCTAAAGATGTCATGGTGAGAATGACCAGTGCTCTGAGAGTTCATCGATTGGTAAAATGTCCAGAAAGTGAACTGAGCTCCCTTCTGCTTGTATTGTGAACACCAGAAGCACTGAGGTCGACTTTAACAGGACTGAGCATGCTTCGTTTAGGCTGTTTATACTGTATACAGTATATAGCTAACCCTCATCATGGTGCTACCTAACACTGCTTACTTTGTTGTGCCACCACGATCAACCGTTAGAGTATTTTGTATTTGTGAGATGACAGAAAACTCCCAACTATATATAGACAGCAAACTTTTTTTTAGCCAGGCGGCAAACTTTGAATGAAATGTACCACAAACTGAACCACAAACGAACCGTACTGAGACCATCTCTGAGGACTGTTTGCTTGGGGAACATTTTAGAGGAATCATTTGCTGTGTTCAAGTCATTTATCTGAGACCACGTGGAACGTTAAATGTGTGGATAAAAGAAAAACCCTTAATGAATGGTTTGCAATCTATTTGGCTAATCAGTGAAGTGACATAAACTATATGTCACCCATTGCTAACAGGTGCATAAAATCAAGCACATAGCCATGCAATCTCCATAAACAAAAACAAGCAGTAGGATCATATGGATCGTACCCGAAGAGCTCAGTGCCTTTAAACAAGGTACTGTCACAGGATTCCACCTTTGCAACAAGTCAGTTCGTGAAATTTCTGCTCTCCTAGATCTGCCCTGGCCAACTCTAAGTGCTATTATAATGAAACAGAAGCTCTGAGGAGCAACAACATCTCAGCCACGCAAACTCACAGAGCGGAGCTGTCGAGTGCTGAAGCACATAGCTCATAAAAATCGGTTGCATCAGTCACTACAGAGTTCCAAACTACCTCTGGAAGCAACATCAGCACAAGAACTGTGCTTCGGGAGCTACATGAAATGGGTTTCCATGGCCGAGCAGCTGCACACAAGCCTAAGATCACTATGAGTAATGCCAAGTGTCAGCTGGAGTGGTGTAAAACATGTTGTGTTCTCTGGAGTGATGAATCACGCTTCATTATCTGGCAGTCTTATGGATGTATCTGGGTTTGGTGAATGTCAGAAGAACGCTACCAATAGGAATGCAGAGTGCCAGAAGTAAAGTTTGGTGGACGATGATCTGGGGCTGTTCTTCAGTGTTTGGGTTCTTTAGTTCCAGTGAAGAATAATGTTAATGTTACATCACACGAAGCCAGTTAGAAAATTGTACGCTTCCAACTTTGTACGGGAAGGACCTTTCCTGTTTCAGCATGACTGTACCTCTGTGCACAAAGCAAGGTCCATAAAGACATGTTTTTTTTTTTTTTTTTTGTATGGAGGAACGCCACTGGCCTGCACAGAGCCCTGACCTCTACCCTACTTAACACCTTTGGGATGAACTGGAATGCCGATTGCGAGCCAAGCCTTTTCATCCAACATCCGTGCATGACCTCACAAATGCTCTTTTGACTCAGTGGGCACAAACTCCTTCAGACACACTCCAAAATCTTGTAGAAAGCCTTCCCAGAAGAGTAGGGGCAACTCCATATTAATCCCAATGAGCTGACTCCAGACCAGAGAAGTTTGCATACTGTTTTTTTCGTTATTTATAGACAGTTTGGATTAGATCAAAGGATTATATTATTTAAAGAGCACTCTGGGTGTTGTATTACACTAAAGTCTTGATATAATTACCTTCTAATCTAGCCTTTGTGTGTCCTAAAGCCTGTTTGGCCCCTAAATGAAATTTGAACATCCCTTCATTCTTTTAATTCTACCTCTAGTCCTAGTTTATTCATGCATAGATTTTTCACTAGAGAAGGTCATTGCTCTGCGTATGACGTAAACTGATGTTGTTTAGCATCCCAAGTTCTCAGATTCCTCTAAAATGGCCCACAAGTGAACCGTCCTCAGAGATGCTTCATCAGGGGTTCATTTTGTGGTTCACTTTAGATCGTGTCTCATGAAAACAAAGTTCTGCATTTGTTTGTTTTTATTTCTAAATAGCTTGCTGTTCAAGTGATGGAGACATTGTGAAGAGTCGGGGCAACTATATATTAATGCCCATGGTTATGGAACGGGATCCCTGCTAGAAACAAACAAACAAACAAAACAAACAACAACAAAAAACAATAAAAACCACCAACAGAATTTCTAATGTTTTCCACTAGAAATACCATTACAACCCAATAGCTGTTAACCATTAAAACCATTACCATTATTGGTCCTTAATGGTATTCACTAGACATAACATGCCACCAACAGAAGGCAACAAATTACCCCCGGAGACCCACAGGGACCATTACAGTTTCCATTAAAACCAATACAATTCTCATTATAACCATTAACACCATTAAAACCACTACAAAATCTGTGAGGGTTTCTGTTTATTTATTTATTTATTTTTTCAGCAAGGATGTCTGACAAACTTATAAAGTTGTGATGGTTAGGTGTCTACATATTTTTGGTCACATAGTGTACATAAAGAAAGACTGGACACTGAGGTGATGAGGTGATGATACACAAGCTATTCGTGTAGCAACTAGCTTTACGGTTTTATTGCAGTTTTTTTCCAACATTGAACACATTCTGTAAGTTTTTAATGGCTGATATTGTGATAGGCGAAAAAACTACACGGAAATCGACTAAAAAATGAGGCTAAAAACAAACAAACAAAAAAAAAGCGCTTGTATTGTAGTCATTACGGTTGCCGTTGAGAGCGGGCGCCATTTTTGTTCCCCTTCTATAGCGTCCATTACGGTAACCGTTGCGCTCGTGCTGGATTGTCGTTTGCCAAACTGTGGTGCTGCGATGTGAAAGATTTCCTCATAAACCAGGGATTGTGTTATTTTTTTCCTGTCCTAAAAGTACAAAGGTAAGCGTTTTGTTTTGTTATGTTGTTGTTGTTGTTTTCATTGGGATACCATTCTGCCCTGTGGTCCCTGTAAATGTTTTTTTTTTTTTTTTTTTTCTCTAAAGGGGAAAAGTGTTAAGAAATGGTACTTTTTGTTTTCCCCCCCAGCATGTTATCGTACATGTCGTGCACGTCGTACATATTTTTTTACTTTGTAACGCGACAGTCAGAAATGATCGCTGGAAGTGTTTCAGTATGAGAGACGAAACTTGCACGGATAGTTACATTGAACAGCTTTACACAACTTAAAAAAAATCAACCATGTGAAGGTCTTGGAGCTTTATAAACAACATTTCCTTACTTTATATATATATATATATATATATAAAATAACTAATTAACTAATTAATGCATTGTCATTTCAGCATGATCCAATTTAATCATCAGAGGTCTTTTAGACAAGCAAAACCGTACTGAGCAGGATCTAAACATGTTACTGAAGGTCCTGGCCAATATTTTGTATTCACTTCATTTGTTTAAGATCTTGATCCTAGTTAGATATACTTAAAATATTAAGTATTGATATTTTTGTGTAACTCCCAATATATATATATATATATTTTTTTTTTTTGGGGGGGGGGGGGATGAGGAACAGTATAGGCTACTTCTTAGGCATGCATCCATCCAATCCCATCCATTTTATTCCATATAATATTCCAGATGTAATCTCCATGTTCACCCAGAGCTCTGACTTTCGGTCAGTAGCCGACAGAGATCGAGTTCTTGCAGTAACCGAACTGACTTCTTTCTCTGGAGCATCGTTTGTGTCTGATGTTCACGTGTGAGATCTGTGTTGAGTCGGTGACCCACGTTACGTGGTACAGAAATAAAGCGTTAGATCAGAAATGTATCAAATCTGATACCGTTTCAATATCGGACCTTCAGTATGTGATTTTGACGCTACATTTATGTCGTTTGGGCATCGTGAGGACTATTCGGACGGTGTTAGTTCTCCTGTAAATGTGTCAGATGACGTGTGTAGTGTTTATCGGCAGACGATGACATGTCTTCACGATGCACTGATGGCCATCAGACTAAAAATTCCATGCATATTACACGTGTCTCGTTTTAATGCAAAACTGCTTGTTTCGTCCTTTCGTCTGCTTTTTGTAGGGGGTGTGGCCATGTGAGATCACATGACCGTAACATGTACAGTATCTCACAAAAGTGAGTACACCCCTCACATTTTTGTAAATATTTTATTATATCTTTTCATGGGACGACACTGAAGAAATGACACTTTGCTACAATGTAAAGTAGTGAGTGTACAGCTTGTATAACAGTGTAAATTTGCTGTCCCCTCAAAATAACTCAACACACAGCCATTAATGTCTAAACCGCTGGCAACAAAAGTGAGTACACCCCTAAGTGAAAATGTCCAAATTGGACCCAAAGTGTCAATATTTTGTGTGGCCACCATTATTTTCCAGCACTGCCTTAACCCTGTTGGACATGGAGTTCACCAGAGCTTCACAGGTTGCCACTGGAGTCCTCTTCCACTCCTCCATGATGACATCACAGAGCTGGTGGATGTTAGAGACCTTGCGCTCCTTCACCTTCCGTTTGAGGATGCCCCACAGATGCTCAATAGGGTTTAGGTCTGGAGACATGCTTGGCCAGTCCATCACCTTTACCCTCAGCTTCTTTAGCAAGGCAGTGGTTGTCTTGGAGGTGTGTTTGGGGTCGTTATCATGTTATATTACTGCCCTGCGGCCCAGTTTCCAAAGGGAACTGCTTCAGTATGTCACAGTACATGTTGGCATTAGCTCCCCAGTGCCGGCAGCACTCATGCAGCCACAGACCATGACACTACCACCACCATGCTTGACTGTAGGTAAGACACACTTGTCTTTGTACTCCTCACCTGGTTGCCACCACACACGCTTGACACCATCTGAACCAAATAAGTTTATCTTGGTCTCATCAGACGACAGGACATGGTTCCAGTAATCCATGTCCTTAGTCTGCTTGCCTTCAGCAAACTGTTTGTGGGCTTTCTTGTGCATCATCTTTAGAAGAGGCTTCCTTCTGGGACGACAGCCATGCAGACCAATTTGATGCAGTGTGCGGCGTATGGTCTGAGCACTGACAGGCTGACCCCCCCACCCCTTCAACCTCTGCAGCAATGCTGGCAGTACTCATACGTCTATTCTGCAAAGCCAACCTCTGGATACGATGCCGAGCACGTGCACTCAACTTCTTTGGTCGACCATGGCGAGGCCTGTTCTGAGTGGAACCTGTCCTGTTAAACCGCTGTATGGTCTTGGCCACCGTGCTGCAGCTCAGTTTCAGGGTGTTGGCAATCTTCTTATAGCCTAGGCCATCTTTATGTAGAGCAACAATTATTTTTTTCAGATCCTCAGAGAGTTCTTTGCCATGAGGTGCCATGTTGAACTTCCAGTGACCAGTATGAGAGAGTGTGAGAGCGAGAACACCAAACTTAACACACCTGCTCCCCATTCACACCTGAGACCTTGTAACACTAACGAGTCACATGACACCGGGGAGGGAAAATGGCTAATTGGGCCCAATTTGGACATTTTCATGTAGGGGTGTACTCACTTTTGTTGCCAGCGGTTTAGACATTAATGGCTGTGTTGAGTTATTTTGAGGGGACAGCAAATTTACACTGTTATACAAGCTGTACACTCACTACTTTACATTGTAGCAAAGTGTCATTTCTTCAGTGTTGTCCCATGAAAAGATATAATAAAATATTTACAAAAATGTGAGGGGTGCACTCACTTTTGTGAGATACCGTATGTGAAAGAACCCTCTATGGTGTGACAGTCACAGCGATCGCGGCTTAGCTGCAGGAATTTGGGAACATTCTGCAGGTCTTGGTGAATTATTTACTTCCTGAAATGAGGTCAGGTCCGTGCTTGGACGGGCTGAATGTGAGAGAGGTCGTGACCTTATCCAAGCTTTTCAATCACCTCGGTTAGTTCTACATGTTTAATTATTCTTTAAAACAATCCTTTTCCTGATGATCATCAGGATTACTATGGCTCCCGAGCACTCGGACATCGTTTTAGAGTAAACATTCTGTTCTCAAGATTTGAAGTGTACTGTTTTAAAAATAACGTTTCAGACGGAGTAATTTCAGATGGCGAAATTGCTGTTTCTATGGTAGCCGTTATTTTTCAATTAACTTTGTGACCATGAATGGAAAACGGACGCTCTTGGCTCTTCTCTGGCTAATCAGTGAGGGGAAAGAAAGTGATTTTCTGCAGAAAGGGAGGGAAAAAAAAAAAGAAAAAGTACACACTTTCCTGTGTACTGTGGTTTCGGTCGCTGCCTTGGAAGAGCACAAGGCCACTGATTGGCTGTGGGTCAGGTTTATTTCCTGTGCTCACAATGGCTGGAAATGAGCCTGTAACTCAGCAGTAATTATGTAGTTATATTTAAAGTGACCTTGGCTTGATTTGAATCGAAATCCGTCCGTCGTCTACGCGGAACCGCCGCGGGTGGTAAATCGCACGGCTTCGTGTCGGTCAGAAAGCCGGAGAGCTCGACACGGAAAGCCTCCACTCCGAGTTGGTCGGTTTCTGGAGCAAAGCAACAAAACAACAAGCTCAAAATGAATGAATGTCCTGTGTGGTTTTTTTTTTTTGTGTGTCATAACTTCAGTATCTGTTACACCCCGAGCACTGACACTTTGCCTCGTATGCCGCTTGAGTCATTCCCCTGAAATGTCGACGGTGACGAATGTTAGCGCGAGGGTTAATCAGAGCCAACGAAGCGCTCCCTTGACGTGTAGGCTAGCTGTGAACATCACAGGAACTCAAATCTAGCTTTTTTTCCCCCACATTTTTTCCCCCCTAAAGAACATGATGCTCTGATGAGAAGACACTGCCTGCAGGTAAACAAGCCCCGTCATGTCCTGGCTCTTCATGTGGTCGAATCTTGTTTATGGAAAGAGGGGACTGTTACACACCCATGCACAACAAATTGAGCGGTTTAAAATGCTAGACGTGGTTTCCACCGGACGGTGCAGTAACCCGGGATGAACCTGAACATACGTGACCACTAGGGGGCAGGACGAGTCGTAGTCCACTGGATTAGAAAGAAGTTCACGTCATGATCGCACGTTTTATCACCGATTCTGCCCGTGAATTTTCTTCACAGTTCGACACGAGCTAAAGATGTCACATATTCGAAGATGAAACAACTCGTTTCAGACGCTAGACTGACAGAAATACGGATTATCATCCCGGAGCGCTGTTGAATTCTGATTCCTGGCTTCTGATTGGTCGGAAATTGTTGACGGTAGCGCAGTTACAGATCACAGGTTCATATACATTAATGCGCCCGTTCTGATACGTCATCGTTTCTATAGCAACCGCTCCTTCACAGGGACCCGTACGGCAGAGTCTCCAGATAAACGTGTAACCGTAAAACGTTTATTTAACATTTATATAAGGAGTCTCCAGTGTCAGAGGTAAAGCTTCTTCAGGACGGAAGAGTATTTTTTTTGTCTTACTAACTTCGAGAGAGTGTGTGTGTGTGTGTGTGTGTGTGTGTGGGGGGGGGGGGGGGGGGGGGTTTAATTTGGTGAGGGGACGACTGTTTATAGCTGCTATAACGTACGCGAGAACGGGAACTAAATCGTCTTGCAGATATTCCACACCATTAAATGTAGCTATAAACGGACAAAATGTACAACCTGTTCTTCGTTTATAAATGAAAAATCGTAACCGTTGGCGATTTGCTGTGGTGTAAGAGGAGTAAAACACTCGGGGACGTTCTGTTTTAAGGAAAAGAACTAGTTTCAGGCCAGTAACAGTAACTCCGCTTCGTCGCATCACGCCCTGTTGTTGATTATTTTCCCATAACAGTACAACAAATGGAATGTCAGTATGACCTCTCACTAGTACATTTTCCTGGTTACACAACTGCACTATTTGACCATGTAGCATTAGCACATTTATAGTAGGGATTTATTTATTTATTTATTTATAATCGCACTATCCGGTGTCACCCAGATGAGGACGGGTTCCCTTCTGAGTCTGGTTCCTCTCAAGGTTTCTTCCTCATATCATCTCAGGGAGTTTTTTCTCACCACCGTCACCTCGGGATTCTCCATTGGGGATAAATTCATACATTTAAAATCTATATCCTGAATTTATACTGTAAAGCTGAATGAATTGAATAGTACATGAAATCTATATAAGTAAAAAATATATAAATATGGCAGCTAACCGGATAAAAAAGAAATAATCGTATGCGTATTGTGATGCGTTTTATGTCTTAAAATAACTTAAATATTTTACACACACACACACACACGCACACGCACACGCAGCCCTGTTTAAAGCTTCCTCTGGCTCTGGTGTTGTGTTGATTAATTAATTAATTTTTGTCGGAAACTCCGAGGAGCGAGCGTGTTGTGCTGTGTGAAGGGGAACATTAACAGCCTGCAGGTTAATGAGTCCTGACTCCTCCGGATGTTTGGAGCACCAGAGGATACCTGTGCGAGACGGGAGATCTCTGAGCCGGGTTTGTTTGTTTGTTTATTTATTTATTTATTTATTTAGAACCCAGGTTATATAAGCACATGCATAGAATTCAGCCTGAGGCAAAAATCCTTTGAGACTTTTACCTTTTATCGCCTGTTTGTTTATTAAAGTCAGCGATGAAAATGCGTCTGGTTTCCTTTGTAGAACACGGTTAGCAATTTGCATGATGGCTGGATTTATTTATTTATTTGTTTGTTTGTTTGTTTGTTTGTTTTTTTAGCTATACTCCCTCACGAACCATATCGCGGCATCACAACATGAATCCGTGTCAAGCAAGGAATAAAACACTTGTGTGTGTGTGTGTTAAAATCCCCAAAGCACATCCCGAAGTGCTTTATTCCACTTCCACCACTGCACGTTTAACAATTACAAACGTCTAAATCAATTTTGAAAAACGACACGTTGTACTTTTTATCCGTTTATGGCTACGTTTAGTGTTGTGGAACGTCTGAGAGACAAGTCCTGTTTGCGCCTGTGTTATAGCAGCTATAAACGGTCGTTCCATCACCATACACAACTCTGATACGTTACAGAGAAAGTCCTGAAGATTACAGCTTCCGCTCTAAAGCGCTCACACTGGAGACTCCTTCCTTCGATGTTAATTAAACATGCACATGTAATCCACACCTTCCGACCAATCAGAACGAACAAATCTGACGGTATCTGAATTAATAGTAATCAGATTTATTCAGCGGACACAAAGTCGAAATATCAGCGCCTCGGATTTCCGTGTTTCCCTTTTTTTTTCTCTCCAGACGATTAAATATTTGGTTTTAAATCTGAGTGACTCAGCTGGGAGACTCTGCTCTCTTTCTTCTCGAATACATTAGAAGGAAGGAGTTCAATATGCAGGTCGATACTCGCTGCTCGCCGAGGCTGCGTCTGTATTAACCAGCAACGAAGTGCATTAAATCCTCACAAATTTCATTTTAATTGAAAAGAGACGCAGTGATTACACAATGTCCACTTTATCAAAAGTTCTAATGTAGCATTTCTAAGAAAAGCTAATGAACTGTACGTTCTCTGAGCGGCTAAATGGATCCGTTGTAAATTGTTGCTTGTTTGCGACAGACCCGTTTAAATGGGTTAAAAGCAAAGTGCAGGACGGCCTTGGCCTTTACATCTAAATTAAACTGATTTCCACTGATGTGCGGTCAGAGAAAGTGGATTTGCTGCCCTTCCTCAGTCAGACAGATAGATGTGCAAGAGGAGTTCTCAGACTCGAGCCTAATTAGCCCTATGGATCCTTCTCGGACACTGACTGTCGAGAAAAGGCAACTCGATAAATGAACAGGTCCGGTGGAGCGGAAACCGTCCATCGCTGTTACCGTCATCGTGTACAGACAGATTTAGTTCCTGGAGCTCTTATAAATGTGTAAAAAATATAGATAAATAAAATCAGTAGAGTTCTCCACAGGGTTCTTGTGCAATCTGGAAAACATTGTCCCTCCTACCTAATTATAATATTCAAATATCTCAATATCAGCTCATCTGTCAGTAAAGATATTTGCATATTATATTTGCTAAAGCAGTGAATGAAACAACTGAAGAGCAGCAGCTGCTATAAAGTGAGTTGTGTAGTGGAGGACTTGTGATTTGCCGTGCACCGTCTCCGTGTTAATCTACAAACCTATTGGACCTGATTGATGTTATTTGTGGTTTAAGACTTTTAAAGGAATGTTATTGGAAATGTATGGTCTACCACACGGACATGGACTCAACATGGCTGTGGATGTTCTTCCTTGATGATGGTTCCTCTCAAGGTTTCTTCCTCTTGTCGTCTCAGGGAGTTTTTTTCTTGCCTCCGTTGCCTCTGGCTTTCTCCTTAGGGTTAAATTTAAAATTTACATCCGGATTTCCACTGAATTTTAACTGAATTTTATCCCGAACATCCTGCATCACGCTTCATACCTGACCATCCACCTCCGTCTGCATGTGAATTAAACCGCCCTGTCTCACCTCCATGAGGATTAAAACCATCTCTATTAGAGCAAAAACCGCCCTGTCTCACCTCCATGAGGATTAAAACCACCTCTATTAGAGCAAAAACCGCCCTGTCTCACCTCCATGAGGATTAAAACCACCTCTATTAGAGCAAAAACCGCCCTCTCTCACCTCCATGAGGATTAAAACCATCTCTATTAGAGTAAAAACCACCCTGTCTCACCTCCATGAGGATTAAAACCAGCTCTATTAGAGCAAAAACCGCCCTCTCTCACCTCCATGAGGATTAAAACCATCTCTATTAGAGTAAAAACCACCCTGTCTCACCTCCATGAGGATTAAAACTACCTCTATTAGAGTAAAAACTACCCTCTCTCACCTCCATGAGGATTAAAACCATCTCTATTAGAGTAAAAACCGCCCTGTCTCACCTCCATGAGGATTAAAACCATCTCTATTAGAGTAAAAACCACCCTGTCTCACCTCCATGAGGATTAAAACTACCTCTGTTAGAGGTGTTTTATTTAAAAACTGCCTACTGTTGCATGTATGAGAGTAAAAACTGCCTTCTCCCACCTCCATGAGCGTAAAACCATCTCTATTAGAGTAAAAACCGCCCTGTCTCACCTCCATGAGGATTAAAACTACCTCTATTAGAGCAAAAACCGCCCTGTCTCACCTCCATGAGGATTAAAACCATCTCTATTAGAGTAAAAACCGCCCTGTCTCACCTCCATGAGGATTAAAACTACCTCTATTAGAGCAAAAACCGCCCTGTCTCACCTCCATGAGGATTAAAACCATCTCTATTAGAGTAAAAACTGCCTTCTCCCACCTCCATGAGCGTAAAAACCTCCTCCATGACAGTAAAAACCTACTCCTGCTTCCATGCAATTAAAAACTGCCTCCATGAGAGTAAAAACCACCCTGTCTCACCTCCATGAGGATTAAAACCATCTCTATTAGAGTAAAAACCGCCCTGTCTCACCTCCATGAGGATTAAAACTGCCTCTATTAGAGTAAAAACCGCCCTCTCTCACCTCCATCGTAGTAAACACCTCTTTCTCCTGCCTCTACGAGAGTAAAAACTGCCTCCAAACCTCCCTCTCCCACCTCTATGAGAACAAATCCTTATTTTTAAACTTGTAAAAGTAATCCAGGAAATGAAAAAAAGTATGGCTGTACTGCTGTAATATAGGAGTAATATAAACTCCACCGCTCTGGGGCTGTAACCGTGGAGTCGTTAGTCATTCCCTTCCTCGCTGCAGTAACACAGCTTCCCGACCGCCCATTTTCTGAACATGTGGAGGAAAAAAGTCTTAAGAAACGTGTGTGTAGAGTTTAATTGAGCTGCAGGAACCCTGTGTGAGTCAGATCAAAGCCAAACCCGCCGTTTCTCTGATTCAGCTCGTTAAATTCACACGAGTAGTATAGTGAGTGGCAGACCAAGGCCACCGTCTTCATCACGAGTTCATATGCGGCGTTTCACTCCAGGGTTTTTTTATTGGCATTTGTTTATCTTGTGATAACAATTCCCTCCACTCCAGCGAGCAATAGGCTGAGAGCAAATACAAATACTCGGACTTGAAAAGCAGATTGAACAGATCACACACACACGCCCCTTGCATGAATAATAATAATTTCATTATAATTAAGGGCTAAAGGTTGTTTTTGTCCGTTTTGTGTTTGTTTTTTTTTCACACAAAGCTAAATTATGTTAAATAGTATTTCTGGAGAAAGAGTCTGCGTCGTGTTCGTGATCCGTTACGAAGAACCCAACCCTGTTTGAAGTTAGATTCGGAAATGTATTCCGTTCTTACCTGCCCTGTTTTAGGTGCGGTCGGAACGGGCGGTAATTAAAGGTGCGGTGGTTGTTTTTTGCTTTTTGAAATTTTATTCCTTACATGTAATAAAAACCTGGAAGATTCGTATGTACGACCCCAATCCCAAAAGAGTTGTGTAAAATGTAAATTAAAAACAGAATGCAATGATTTGCAAATCTCATAAACCCATATGTTATTCACAATAGAGCATAGAAAACATGTCAGATGTTTAAACTGAGGAAATGTACCGTTATAAGGAAAAAAATAAGGTCATTTTGAATTCGATGGCCGCAACACGTCTCAAAAAAGTTGGGACGGGGGGCAACAAAAGGCTGGAAAAAGTAAGTGTTACTGAAAAGAAACAGCTGGAGGAACATTTTGCAACTAATTAGGTTAATTGGCAACAGGTCAGTAACATGATTGGGTATAAAAACAGTATCTTGGAGAGGCGGAGTCTCTCTAAGAGAAGCATAACTATAAGAATTCATACCTATAAGAAGCAGTTTGAATCCTTCATATAGGTATGAATTGATTTCTTCAAAAATACCGTAAAGAGCAGTAAAAAAATAAAAATAGTCTCCGGTACAATGTGTGCAGTTTTATAAGGAAATGAGCTGGTAAGTTTTATTGAGCATCTTGCAGAACCAGACACAGTTCTTCTGGACACTTTGACTTTCGCACTCGCTTCTTATTTCTGCAGTGAAACCCAGCAGCCTTCATTGTGTTTACTGTCTGAAAAGTGTCTCTTACGTAATACGCTGCTTTCTTTAACATTTCATTTTGGGCTAGAAAGCTAATGTTTGGGAATCTAAAATGTTTTTTGTACCGACTCGATCATGTAGACGTCATAAAATAAAATAAAAAAATCTATAACAAAGTTTGTACAAAAAGAAGTACTGCATGTATATACATACATTATATATAATGAGAGAGAGAGGGAGGGAGGGAGGGAGGGAGGTGGCGGAGTGTGAAATGTGTTTTTAATAGACGGAGTGAAAGCCGTGTGAGTGATGTGTGCCTACACACTGCTGCATCAAGCCCTGAAGATATACCAGCGTTCCATGCTGTTGATGAATCACCTCTGAGGCTGGATTAGGGAAATGATCGTCAGCCCCGGATCGTCGCGGCGGACATGGCCTCCATCACACTCCATCATCATCTCCATCTCCACTGAGATGCCTCTGAGCAGCTCTGAGATTAAAGCTCAGGTTTTAAATGAAGCGCAGACCTTCAGGACCTGGAGGAGGTCTGTTCGCTTACAGATCAGGAGATTTCTTCTTCTTCTTATTATTATTATTCTGTGCACAAGTGCTGTGTGATTTAAAATTAAAAAATGATTAAAGAATAAAAATGCAAGATTTCACGAATAATGTAATAATTTGAGGGGAAGAAATGTCAGAAGATGTAGAGAGAAAGATGTGGCAATATTCTGAGAAAAAAAGTCATCATCGTTCTTTAATATGATTCTCAGATTTTTATTTTTATTTCTCATAATGTGATGTTATTCGCAAAATATTATAACTTTATTCTTGAACTATTGCACTTTTTTTCCCGTAGTCTCGTGTTATGACTTGTCAAAATATATACTTCTTAAAAATGTTTCGATATATGAATATTGTTTTTTCTTGAACTATCACAACCTTATTTTCAATATATCGTGACTTTTTTCCTGTAATATACACACTATACACTATATGGCTAAAAGTTTGTGCACCCCTGACCATCACACCCATATATGTCCTTGTGTTGAACATCTCATTCCAGATTTATTCCCCTTTGCTGTTATAATGAGCTCCACTCTTCTGGGAAGGCTTTCCGCTAGATTTTGGGGCGTGGCTGTGTGGATTTGTGTTCATTCAGCTACAAGAGCTTTAGTGAGGTTGAGGTCAGGTGCTGATGTTGATGTGAGGAGGCTCCAGTTCCAGTTCATCCCAGAGGTGTTCAGTGGGGTTGGGGTCAGGGCTCTGTGCAGGACACTCCAGTTCTTCTACCTTCTTCCAACCTTCACACACCATGTCTTCATGGAACTCGCACTTTTTGTGCACTTTGTGTCGTGCTGGAACAGGTTTGGGCCTCTTAGTTCCAGTGAAGGGAAACTGTATATGATGCTACAGCGTACAGAGACGTTCTATACAACCGTGTGCTTCCAATTTTGTGGGACAAGTTTGGGGAAGAACCTTTATATGGGTGTGAAGGTCGGGTGTCCGCATACTTTTGGCCGTATAGTGTATATTATGATTTTATTCTTGTAATACAACGACTTTATTCTAGAAATCTTGGCTCTAGAACACCATCATGGTTTCTTCTTGAAACAGGAATCATGATCCTTTGATGAAGAAATATGAATATGTAAGCTTGGACATTACGTTTCTACATTCCTGAAGCAGAGCTCCTTTTTCCCGGCATCGCAACCCTGAGCAAAAATTTTAGTATAAAACTTTTATTAGCATTATTAGCACACGAGTGTGTCCTCCCAACGTTAAAAAGAAATCTGTGAAATGAACGCTTAAGTTTCTGTTCAGCTGAGACAGACCCACTGGCGCTCGTCACATGGTAAATGTGCTTTATGAGTAAGGAGTCACTGGCGAGATTTGAACGAGGCGACGTTTATTCGTTGTTTGTTTAGTTATTCAGTAAACAACCTAATATTAAACATTTTAAACATTCGATCAGGACACATTTGTTCCATCTCAGTACAAGCAGGCGTTTGGGTCATTTAAAATAAATAAATTCTCTAAAATTCTCTGAAATTAATAAATAAAATCGCATTGTTGTTTCTTTATTTATTTTAGAGAATTTATGTATTTATTTATTCATCTATTTTAAACGATTCAAACCCCTGCTTGTACTGAGATGGAACAAATTTGTCCTGAAGGAATGGTGAAAATGTTAAAAAATAAAAAATTCTATAACAAGGTTTGTACTAAAAAAAATAGGGTGCCTAAATCTTTTGCACAGTACTGTGTGTGTGTGTGTGTGTGTGTGTGTGTGTGTGTGTGTATGTATATATATATATATATATATATATATATATATATATATATATATATATATATATATATATATATATATATATATACAGGTGCATCTCAATAAATTAGAATGTCATGGAAAAGTTCATTTATTTCAGTAATTCAACTCAAATTGTGAAACTCGTGTATTAAATAAATTCAATGCCACAGACTGAAGTAGTTTAAGTCTTTGGTTCTTTTAATTGTGATGATTTTGGCTCACATTTAACAAAAACCCACCAATTCACTATCTCAACAAATTAGAATACTTCATAAGACCAATAAAAAAACATTTTTAGTGAATTGTTGGCCTTCTGGAAAGTATGTTCATTTACTGTACATGTACTCAATACTTGGTAGGGGCTCCTTTTGCTTTAATTACTGCCTCAATTCGGCGTGGCATGGAGGTGATCAGTTTGTGGCACTGCTGAGGTGGTATGGAAGCCCAGGTTTCTTTGACAGTGGCCTTCAGCTCATCTGCATTTTTTGGTCTCTTGTTTCTCATTTTCCTCTTGACAATACCACATAGATTCTCTATGGGGTTCAGGTCTGGTGAGTTTGCTGGCCAGTCAAGCACACCAACACCATGGTCATTTAACCAACTTTTGGTGCTTTTGGCAGTGTGGGCAGGTGCCAAATCCTACTGGAAAATGAAATCAGCATCTTCAAAAAGCTGGTCAGCAGAAGGAAGCATGAAGTGCTCCAAAATTTCTTGGTAAATGGATGCAGTGACTTTGGTTTTCAAAAAACACAATGGACCAACACCAGCAGATGACATTGCACCCCAAATCATCACAGACTGTGGAAACTTAACACTGGACTTCAAGCAACTTGGGCTTTGAGCTTCTCCACCCTTCCTCCAGACTCTAGGACCTTGGTTTCCAAATGAAATACAAAACTTGCTCTCATCTGAAAAGAGGACTTTGGACCACTGGGCAACAGTCCAGTTCTTCTTCTCCTTAGCCCAGGTAAGACGTCTCTGACGTTGTCTGTGGTTCAGGAGTGGCTTAACAAGAGGAATACGACAACTGTAGCCAAATTCCTTGGCACGTCTGTGTGTGGTGGCTCTTGATGCCTTGACCCCAGCCTCAGTCCATTCCTTGTGAAGTTCACTCAAATTCTTGAATCGATTTTGCTTGACAATCCTCATAAGGCTGCGGTTCTCTCGGTTGGTTGTGCATCTTTTTCTTCCACACTTTTTCCTTCCACTCAACTTTCTGTTAACATGCTTGGATACAGCACTCTGTGAACAGCCAGCTTCTTTGGCAATGAATGTTTGTGGCTTACCTAGTGAACCAAACTGAGAGAGCATTTTGAAGGCTCAGGAAACCTTTGCAAGTGTTTTGAGTTGATTAGCTGATTGGCATGTCACCATATTCTAATTTGTTGAGATAGTGAATTGGTGGGTTTTTGTTAAATGTGAACCAAAATCATCACAATTAAAAGAACCAAAGACTTAAACTACTTCAGTCTGTGTGCATTGAATTTATTTAATACACGAGTTTCACAATTTGAGTTGAATTACTGAAATAAACGAACTTTTCCACGACATTCTAATTTATTGAGATGCACCTGTGTGTATATATATATATATTATATAACATTTCACTGTTAGAATCAGACCACTTGTCTGGATTTGTTTCCCCCACTACATAAAATTCCAAATATTTCCAACAGTTTGTCACGCTGAAACCGTTCCTACACTTCCAGTCAGTCAGTCAGTCTGTGCGTTACCATGGTGACAGGCAACACTCTGTCCGGCTGTAGCTTCTTTGGGAACTTTTTTTTGTTTGTTGATGGAACAAAAATAAACAAAAGGTTTTACACACATTGTGTCTGAAATATCAGTTTCTAAAAACCAAGCTAGTTTGCTCATGTCAGGTTTACATGCATTAATTAGCTCGTTAATTCCAGCTGATGAACTACTGCTTTGCATTTTTATTTATTTATTTACATTTTTATTTTATTTTTTTTGCATTATGCCAGGTTTGTTTTTGTTTCACAAAGCTACGAAGCAATGCCAGAAAAATAATGACCATTAGCCAGTTGGTTCATGTTCGGCTTATTTTTGTTAGCAGGTTAGCACCTAGTGTCAGATAGTTTCGGTTAATTCCAGGAACCGAGGGAAAACCCTGATGTGTTTTTAAAAATTTTTTTTTATAAACTTTGACATGTTTTCGTTCGGGATATTTTCCAGATGGTTGCTGTTTCTCCTCTGAGACTCGAACCAACCTCACCGCTCAACCTATCGGATCGTGTAACACGCATGCCACAGATTCCATCCACATCTGCCTCCCCCCCCCCCCCTTAGCCGGAGAGTTTGTTGCCATGGCGACGGGAATGCAAGTGAGGGGGGAAAAAAAAAAACCTCGATGCTGGATGTGGCACGAATCAGGATGCTGATCATATCTCCGATGTCACCTTCACTCGACGGGAGGATGTTAATGACCGAACGACTGTTTGTTTAAGATAGACGAGTTTTAAGAGGTAACCCGAGCGACGGGATTAAAAACAAAAACAGAAAGGAACGCCAAACCCGGGAGACGGACGGCTCTGTCAGAAGTGGGCAGGATGTGTTCTCCGGATGTTGGCTGATCTATTTTAACGCGCTCTTTGACGTGCTGTAGGTGTGAAGCTTGTGTTAGAGGAACACGTGGTGGTGAGAACATGTTTATAACCACTTCCACTGGAACAGAAACCGTTCTGCTGACACGAGCTCTCGAGCTCTGGGTTCCGTCAGAGCTGTTCAGAATTTCAGCTCCGTTTTTTTATAAATTTTACATTTCTCTAGCTGAACAGCTGAAGCGGCGGATCTGATCTGTGTATCCTGTTAGTGTTTAATCTCTATAGAATCTCTCATTTCTCATTGGATAGCTTGATAACTTATCGTCCCGTTCGCGGGACCGTTTATCGACACATTACGCCACAGCGCTGTCGAATTCTCAATCCTGATTGGTCAGAAGGCGTCGAGTCGTTCTAATACGTTCTCGTTTCCATAGTAACAGCTTGTACTTGTACGACGGACGCATCACTAATCACGGATCCTCACATGAACAGATGTTTGGAGACACTTGTGTAACATTTATGGAAGGAGTCTCCAGTGTCAGCGCTTTGTTAAGGCGTTTTCGGGACAGAGGATTTTACGCTTTTTTTTTTCGGTAACAAAATCTGTCAAGCTACGTTTTTTTTTTTTTTGTTTGTTTGTTTGTTTGTTTGTTCGTTTGTTTTATTACAACTGTAACAGAACGCCGGTGAAATGTAGTTAGAAACAGATAAAAAGTACGACGTATCAAAAAAAAAACAAACAAAACGGAATCGTTGCTTAACTGCCGAAGAGGAAAATGATCAACTCGGCGGTGATGGAAGTAACTCCTTCAACGCTTCGTCGCACCACCCTGTCGCCGATTGATCATTTTCCCGTAAGAGCACAACACGCAGTGTGTTATTCTTTACTCATGCGACAGTTTAAACCTGGGTCTGGCCCTGATGCCGTAGTAGTTCTCTCTCAAAAGTAGATGGATACGCTTTTAAGGATGTTCTTTTCATATTTAACTCGAAGAATTTTCACGTAAACGATAGACACGTTACTGTTCGTTAGAGATGACACCGAAACGATACCCTGATCGGTATGGCAACCAAAAATGGTGGATCGGACATCGGGGGAATTCTGTAACAAATGGAAAAGATTGGAATTTGATTTCAAAAAGTTATATTTCAAACTGGAAATGTTTATGATTTATTCATTATTTGTTAGGATCTATTATATTATTTTTGTACTTTATTATTATTATTATTATTATTATTATTATTATTATAATTATTAAATCGCCATGTAAATGAAAGAGTTTAACTGATTTAAAAAATAGACCGTGGTCATGTTTTCAACATTATTTTTTTCTGCATTACGTTTAATTGAAGTTCTTCCAAAAAAATATCATTTAAAGCGAAGTAGTTTTTATAGAATAAAAGAAATCGGCTGGGTGTCGATATCGGCTGATACTCGAGGTCTGGGTGTCGATATCGGCTGATACTCGAGGTCTGGGTGTCGATATCGGCTGATACTGGAGGTCTGGGTGTCGGTATCGTACCATCTCTACTCCTCGTTCGATCCGTTCATCACAGTGACGTGACGGTGTGGATTTTTACACCCACTCCGAACACATCGCTGTGTAAAAGTCAACGGGAAACGGAAAGCTCGGCACTTCACTGAAGAGTGAAAGAAACGAATGGCAGCCGGCCGGTGATAATTAGAGGTTAATTATCATAAACATCAGCCGCAAATGTGTGTTTGTGATCTCGTGAAAAGCACAAAGTTCACGCCGTTCGGTGTTGCCAAGCAACTACATCTTACCGTTTGCCATCGGGGTAATGAGAGGTGAAGGAATAATTGTATGAGCTGTCATGTAAGAAAAATAATAATAATAATAATAATAATAATATAACCACAATGGAAGTGATAGCGTGTTGAGAGTCTTTGTTGGAGAGAGTGTTAGCGAGGGGGAAGCAGGGCGGCGGTCACTCGAGCGGCTTCGGACCTCCATCAGAATGAGCGACAGGTGTGAAATCGACAGGTGCCGGTGTTCACGACCAGGTGGACTTTTGGCCGGAGACTGCGTCAGAGACATGTTCATCATTCATCATCTGGTAATCAAATAACACAGTTTTTGTATTATTGCTGCTGATGGAGTTAATAATTCATCTGAAATGAAGACGAATTTCAGTGTCAGTGAATGAGACTGGCTTCCAGCGCAAACAGATGATACTTGAAAGCATTTCACAGAGGCAATAATTAAAATAAATGAATTAAAATATATATATATATACATTTTTTAAAAATTAAAATGTATTAATTTCTACAACTGAACCAAAAAAGTAATACTGAAAAGGAGGAGAAATTTCAAAAAATGTACAAAGTGAAGATTCAATACAAAATTTTACCCAACACAAAACGAGGGGGGGATTAAAAATAATTTTATTTCATTTTTTTAAAAAATTTTTTAAAAAATAAAACAAAAAAACCCGAGGTAGAAAATTAGGGCTGGGTGACCTGACAGAATTATTATATCATGATACTTGAAAGCATTTCCCAAAGCCGAAAAAAAATAAATAAAAAAATTCAATAAATAAAAACTATAATGTATTAATTACTATGTAAAATGTACTAATAACTGAACAAAAATAGTAACAACTGAAAAGCAGGAGAAATAAAAAATAAATGTGTAAAAAGATTTTTACAATTTGAAGATTCAATACAAAAGGAGCAAAAACAAAAATGTTTTTAAAAAAATTAGTTTGAAAGATTCAATTCAAATGTTTTTTAACATCAGAGTTTGTACTTGTTAATAAAAATGCGATATCTCAGAAAACTGTATCCTGATACAACTTATCACAATATTAATGCTGTGGTTTTATTATTATTATTATTATTATTTTATTTTATTTTATTTTATAAATTTCTGGAAAGATTAAAAAACAAACAAACAAACAAACAACAACAAAAACCCGTCTCCTGTGCAGTTTCGATGATCACTCAGGTTCCTGTTGGCTGACAGGAGTGGAACCTGATACCTTCTGCTGCTGTGGCTCATCCACCTCAAGGTTTAACATGTTCTGAGATGCTTTTCTGCTCATCACGGTTGTAAAGAGGTGCTTATTTGAGATACCGTAGCCTCCCTGTCAGTCTGGCCGTTCTGCCCAATGTTTTTTGTTTTTCGCGCCGTCCTGTATAAACTCTAGAGACTGTTGTGTGTGTGTGTGTGAAAAAGTCCCAGAAGATCCTGAAGATCCTCACATTTTTAACTCTCATGCTCGTGAACTAGGTCTTTGCGTCGGAGCTCCGCAAAAACGTCGCCGTGCACTTTTACGAGTCGTCATCGATATCGAATGACACTTCCTGGAAGCCCCGCCCCCACCCCCCTTCCCCGCCATCGCGCATGCTCTTGGCCGGACTCGCAGGGCGTCCTTGCTTTCTGTCAGGGGTAAAAAGTGTCAATTTTAAGTTCATTAACATGAAATAAAATCTATAAATATGTTTGTATGTTTGGGTTTCAGCTAACGTTAGACAAGTGTATATTTAACGTCAGTTCATTATATATGAAAACGATAAAAATAAAAATAAATAACGGCCCTTTCAGTCGTAGAGAAATTCGGATGAAATTTTCTGACCTGAAAGATTAAACAGGCCTACAGTCGACAAACTGACAGATCGAACACGTTACAAATAATGTAAATGGCGATGATAATTAGAAAGTGATTAAATACACCACGTTTTTTTAAAAATATATTTTTTCTAACCGATGTTCAGTGTAGATGCGTTCGGACACTCTGAGAGCAGAACAGTGAAAACGTCGGACATCCTGATTTTCATGATGGTCGCCACAGTTCCCGTCTGCACAGCTAATAATAATAATAATAATAATAATATTATTATTATTACGCCTCACCTGCTGTTTAAAACTGAGATGGTGGAGGATTAAATAGTTTATCGTGATGTTTTAAAACGGAACAAGTTAATCGGGACGAGAAGATCGATATCGCACAAGCGGACTCGTGAACATAACTTTCTGTGTCATGCACATGTTGTGCTGCCGCCGCCACGTGATTGGCCGATTGGATAATCGCATGAATGAATGAGCAGGTGTTCCTAACAAAGTGGACGGTGGGTGTGAGATTATTTGACCGGGAATATCTCCTCAGATGTTGCGTAGTTGAAACCGTTTTATTTATTTTTTTAAAAATTTAATTTAATTAAATTTTTTTTTTTTTTACGTTGCTGCTCTACTAAAATTTCAAGTCTATAACCCGGAGCTTTTGAACGGTTTTGATTTAGTTCGGCCTTTGTTTGGTCGGAACCTTTTTATAAAAAATAAAATACATTATTATATTCCATCAGCTTCTGCAAGCCCATTATGCGTGAACACTGAGCCGTTGTGTTTGTAGTGAATGTCCCGACACATCCGTCTCGTACGCTGAGAGCCGTCTGAGAGCGAGCGGGTCAACGCCCTGATACATTTCAGCCAACAGATCTTTCTGTTATAAACGCAGAGATGCACAATGGCCTCTTTTTTTCATTCTGCTGCGATTCAGGGTTTTTTCTCATATTTCAGCTGTTTTGCATGAGAAGACGTGTTGCTATTTGCATGAGCTGGTGTGTGTGTGTGTGTGTGTGTGTGTGTGTGTGTGAAAAGGCTTTTCTGTGGAAATAAAGCATTATTAACTGGATGTCTGCACGTTTGGTGCCAGATCTGTTATCATAGTTGGCCGTGTCGATCTCTGAAACTTTTCTCCTTCTACAGAATAATTTACTTTAATGATCCACCTCCTACGCAGGAGATTTGCAGATCACAACATTCTTTCAGAGCAAAATTTCTCTCTTAGAAAGGTCCGGATAAACATCCAACGTTAACGTAACTGTTAGTGATTTCATTTACAGCTATAAATAAGACAATTTGTAGTCGTTTTTGTTTTTTGTTTTAGTTTTTCATAGTGCTGCTTCATGGACTATGGAATAAAGTCGTCTATGACCGGTAAGAATGATTTGATCAATCTGGTCCATTTCCATGTTTTTTGTTTGTTTGTTTAGTTTTTTAGCACTTAGACTTTAGTTTCCCAAAATATAAACAAATTAGTCATTTAAACCAGGGACGCCTGAAACGTCCACAAACCCTTTGAACAAATTTATTTCACAAACATTATTTAAATCTGTACCATCATGTTCCCTCTGTTTATTAGAGCCGTGTGTCTGTTTATTGTCTGTTTATTGTCTGTTTATTCCAGAACTTATTAGGTCCGAGTTAACATTAGTTACCGGATTTTCTTTTCAGTTATTGAGGTTTGGTCTTCTTGTAGGCGTTTTGCATAATTGTCCACCAGGCTTGCTGGGATTTTTGACCACTCTTCCATTTTCTTGCATGTTCTGCCCTTTTCAAATCCCCCCTCCCCCCAACAACATTTAAATGGGATTCAAATCTGGGCTTTGACTAGGCCATTCCTTAACCCTCCATTTCTTCTTTTTGAGCCGGTCCTTGGTGGATTTACTATTGTGCTTACGATCATTATCCAGTTGAAAGGTCCACTTTCGTTTCATCTTCAACTTTAGGACAGATGGCCTCTCATTCTCTTCAAGCACTCTTTGATATGACGCAGAATTCATAGTTGAATCAACGAATGCAAGCTGTCCAGTCCCTGAGGCAGCGAAGCAACCCCAAACCATAACATTTCCACCACCGTGCTTCACAGTTGCTATGAGGTGCTTCTCCTTGCTGGCTGTCTTTGGTCTGCGCTGAACATGTCTGCCGTTACTGTGGCCAAACAACTCTATCTATGATTCTGTCCAGAGCACATTATTCCAAAAGGCCTGGTCTTTGCCTGTATGCTCATTGACAAACTGTAGTCTTGCGAAGTCTTTTTCCTGACACGCCTCCCATGCAGGTCAAATTTGTGCAATCTCTTTCTGATTGTAGAAGCATGCACTTTAACACCAACAGTTGCGAGACTTACTAGCAGATCCTGTGATGAAATTTTGGGGTTCTTGGAGACTTCTTTTTGCATCAGACGCTCTGCTCTTGGGCTGAATTCGCTGGGACGGCCAGTCCTGGACTAATTGGCAGTCGTTTGAAATCTGCACCATTTGTAGATTATTTTCCTCACAGTGGAACGATGTATTTCAAATCATTTGGAGATCTTTTTGAATCCCTTGCCGGACTCCTAGGCATCCACGACCTTTTTTCTGAAGGCTTTACGGAACTCTTTAGCTCTTGGCATGATGACACCACACTCCTCAAAAGCAAAGGGAACACCAGACACTAGATATGAGAGGGGTATAAATAAGACAAGGTTCCTCCTGCACTCCCTGAGCAGGTTCTAATCACTGGCACCCGATCTTCAACACCTGATTCTAATGTTATGGATTTGAAGGTGTGGTAAATGTGGGGGGTGTGCCTACTTACTTTTTTCCGTTCGACTGATCTGTTTTTTGTTCATTTAAATTGTGAAGATTACTACAGAATGTCGGTTTTATGTGTCATTTGATAAGAGTATAAAATGTATTCATGTACTGGCGCTGTTTCAAAGAGGATCAAATGTTTGCTTGTCCAGATAGGTCAAAAAAAAAGCCAGCAATGTCCATGGGGTGTACTTATTTTTTTCACATGACTGTATAGCTAGTTAGCTTATATTAGTTTATCTGAAGGAGGAACAGCTGTGTAGTAGCAAGAACAGGTCCTACGCACACGGCTAGGTGTTTTTTGAGTTCGAGTCCCGGCCAATAGCGCGACGCTATTATTTTTCTCTCTCACAAGCACATGGATAGGAAATGAGTGCAAAGCTCAAGTCCGGATGTTTGCTCGAATTATTTTTGCCTTGCCGTGCTTGCGAGCCAACCATTGTTCACCATCTGACAGGAAGTTTTGAAACGCTACTACACACGCTTCTGCATTCGCAAACACGGAAGTGTGATAAAGGTCCAGTCTGGATGTTTTTTAATTTTTTTTTATTTTTATTACATTTCCAGCCACCGTGAACTTTCCAGCTTAGTCTGATCTGTCAGTCTGAGTGCGCTGATGTGCCTCAGAAAGATAAACAGTCTCTCTCCTGGCTTCTCTCTTCGTTACACCCGGGGCTTAAGAGCCGAGCGGCACGTGGGGTCGCTGCATCACGAATCTGAACGCTGCTCGTTAACACTAAGCCGGTGATTCACTTTAAACGAGCTTTGAGCAGTGAGTACAGAGTGTCTGAGAATATTTATAGAATATAATGATGTAGAACAACGAGGGCAAGTTGAGGACAAGCGGGAGCGATGTCGTCTGGTAATTCGCACTGTACGTGTTACGTCAATGATTCACTTTTATTTGTTTTTCATTTCCTCTGTGATTTTCTTCTACTAATGAATTACATTTGGCTTTCATGGGAACTTAAGCGAAGTTAAATTACGTTATTTCAACTCCTTGTTTATTGCATAAGGAATAAAACGCTAAACAACAACAGGGCGGGGTGATGAAGCGGCGTTTTACCCTCAGCAATTTGCCGACGATTATATTTATATGGTTTCGTATAATGTTGTGGAACGTCTACATTATTTCCTGTTATTTCCTGTTCTCACTTATGTTATAGCATCTATAAACAGTCGTTCCCTCACCAGCCTCACTTTTTTTTTCTTCTTCTCTATTTCTTGAAGTTAAAAAGACCCAAAAAAAAAACGCCGCAGAGGAACCGCAAAGCTCTCTCTTTCCTGAAGATGTCGTAAAAATTCGCCTCTGACACTGGAGACTCCTTCCATAAGTGTTCTATAAACGTAACATTTCAATGGAACAAGTCGCTGTGGATGAGCTGTTACTATAGAAACGATAACGTGTTAGAATAAGCGCGTTCATATGAACCCGTGTTGTCGCGGTTATAGAAGGTTAATCAACCCCTTCTGACCAATCAGAACGCAGAATTCAACAGCACTGTGGGTATTAAACATGCTTTCTGAGCGAACGAACGAACCGGACGTTTGAAAGAGTAGAACTGCGATTAACTGACGGTCCTTTCTTTCTTTCTTCCCTTCTTTCTTTCTCATGGCAGTAAAGCCGAGCGAAGCGTCTACCTCTTCCTCTCCGCCATGGCTTCCAAACTTCACCCTCCGCTCATGAAGAAGCACAGTCAGACCGATTTAGTGAGCCGCCTCAAGACTCGGAAAATCCTGGGTGTTGGAGGAGAGGATGATGATGGAGAAGTTCACAGATCAAAGGTAAAAAACAAACAACAACAACAAAAAACACTCTCACTTTTCTCTCCGAGCACAGTTTGAAGAAGCAGAGTACAAAGTTTGTTTATCCTGCACCACACAAGCGGACGTAAACCGCGTGGTTCAAAGCTCCGCCGCTGGAAGCGAGATCTTTTATCACAGACGCAGTTTAGGTTGAGCTCGGAGCATTCAGCCAGACTTTAAAGACATGATAAAATATTCCAGAGTAGCAGAAAGTGTTTAGCGAAATAAATATAGCAGAATATATATATATATATATATATATATAGAGAGAGAGAGAGAGAGAGAGCAATAACCAGCTCCTATCTTCAGCACTTCTGTTTTAGAGATTAAACCAAAATGTGGACACCTGGTTCTCACACCCGTATGAGGTTCTTCTCCAAACTGTTACCACAAAGTTAGAAGCACACGATTGTATAGAACGTCTCATTATATACAGTTTCCCTTCACTGGAACTAAGAGGCCCAAACCTGACACCAAGTGCACAAAGCGAGCTCCATGAAGACGTGGTGTGTGAAGGTTGGAAGAAGGTAGAAGAACTGGAGTGTCCTGCACAGAGCCCTGACCTCGACCCCACTGAACACCTCTGGGATGAACTGGAACTGGAGCCTCCTCACATCAACATCAGCACCTGACCTCAACCTCACTAAAGCTCTTCTAGCTGAATGAACACAAATCCCCACAGCCACGCCCCAAAATCTAGTGGAAAGCCTTCCCAGTAGAGTGGAGCTTATCATCAAAGGAAAGGGGGAATACATCTGGAATGGGACGTTCAACACAAGGACATATGGGTGTGGTGGTCAGGGGTGCACAAACTTATCGTATCGTTCCGTTCAATACGAGGCGATGGATTTCAGTACTGAAAATGAAGTAAAAAATGAAGCATCCTGTTTTTTCTTTGTTTGTTTTGTATGTTTTTTTGGAACGAGTGAATGAACCCTCATGTAGATCGACGTGTCACTAAAATGGCTCTAAACATCTGTTTCACTGATGGGATGCTAATATTTTTACAGACTTTTAAATGTGGAATGTTTTATGGCCCGTATAACGCACTGCACAAAGCGCTTCTTCATCTGACTGAATTCATATAAACGGTTTCGAAACAAAATGGCCGCCACACGCCCACACAGCCGAGTTCAAGACTCGCGCATGCGTGTGTTTTTAATCAGTCATGTAGGATTCCTCTCACCATGGAATATTATGTATTTTTACTGTTTAAAGTGTTGTTTGTGTTTATTTAGTCATTTGTGTGTTTATTTATTTATTCTGTCTTTCTTTCCTTCCTTTCATTTGTTTCTTTGTTTTTCTTTCTGCCCTTGCTTTGTTTTTTGCTTCCTTCCTTTCTGCCTTTCTTTCCTTCTTTTCTTTCTTTCCTTCTTTCCTTCCTTCGTTTCTTTGCTTGCTTGTTTGTTGTTTCTTTCTTTCTATCTATCTATCTCTTTCTTTTTGCCTTCCTTCCTTCCTTCATTTGTTTGCTTCTTTCTTTCCTTCCTTCCTTTCCTTCTGCCTTTCTTTCCTTCCTTCTTTTCTTTCTTTCATTCCTTCTGTCTTTCTTTCTTTCATTCTTACTTTTTTCTTTCTTTCCTTCCGTCCATCTTTCTTTCTTTTCTTTCCTTCCTTTCTTTGTTTGCTTTTCTTTCTTTCTTTCTGTCCTTCCTTCCTTCCTTCCTTTCTTTCCTTCTTTTCTTTCTTTCTTTTCTTTCCTTCCTTTCTTTGTTTGTTTTTGTTTTTCTTTCTTTCTTTCATTCCTTCTTTTCTTCTTTCTCCCTCCCTCCATGAGTGTGTGAATGACTATAGCCCTTGGTGCTGGCATGGCGTTAAAAATGTTAACCCCTAACCTAGCCAAGGGTGCCAATACTTTACTGCTTAGTGAGAATACAGAGGCGTTTGTGTGCACTCCTGATCAAACGATGTAAAAAAACGCACACAAATCGCCACAACTAGAAGATGGTGGATTTGATTCGGATGAAGTGGATCAAATCTGATGAAGCTACACAGTGAGAAAAAATGAAAACGTTACTTTTCAGTGTAAACCTGAAACTACACTCGGTGATTCGGTGCGACTATTTGACCAATCGATGGCCTGCACTCATTTTAGCCCCGCCCACACGTTCTGGCTCGGAACCAAGTACAGCATGACTAGCTTGGAGGTGAAAATAGCAACAACGTGGAGGATTATGGGTAATTCACACTGGTGGAAAAGCACTAATAGAGTGTAAGGTACTATATTATACTGTGTGTATCTATAAAAAATGTTTTTGTTTGTTTTGTTTTTTTAATTTAATAAAATGTCATCACAGGAAAACATAAATAGTGTTTTAGATGTAATCAGTACGTCTGTTCCTCTCTGTGAGAGACCCTGTGACTGACATGGCATGGAGGTCAGCATGAAACACGGGTCGTATTCAGAAGCAGCCACTCTCCTCTCCGAGCTGTGTATTGTGCATCATCGTCCTCCGGACTCCGGGCGGCTCGAATCAAAGAGAGCGACCATTAAAGCTCCTCTCGCTCCTCACCTTCCTATTGAACAGGATCTTTTAATAATAAGATGAAGGCAAAAGAGTTATATATCTCTCTCTCTCTCTCTCTCTCTCTCTCTCTCTCTCTCTGTCTCTCTCTCTCTCTCTCTGTCTCTCTCTCTCTCTGTCTCTCTCTCTCTCTCTCTCAAGTGTGTGAATTATTCATTGTGTACTCCAGGAAATGAGCTGCAACCACAGCAGGAAATTTATGTGGTTTGTGTCACATTTTTATAGTAGTGTTTTTGTGTACTTCCTGACAATCTCAGTGCTTTCCCGTCATACGCTTAGAATATGACCGAGTGTGTAATCTTGACTTGGTTATAAACTCAGACTTGGTTATAAACGCAGTGCCGAGCCTAGAACCGTCGCACGTACCATCTCGTGGGTTAAAAAATTGACCCGAGGCGTCCCACAAGGCTGAGAGAACGGCTCCGTTAGTCTTACTGCGTGAAATTAAACGCGGTATCCGATTACGTCGTTGGATGCCGTAATGATTACGATGCCAGATGTTCAGTTTTATAGTCGAGCTTTCCAGTGATAGTTCATCCTCACTTACAGTCACATTCTACACTGCTCATTCGATTTTTTTTTTTTTCAGGCTACGAGCTATCCACCACGAGTCCGGATGTAACTTTACAAGCTTCGAAGTCTCTGAATATTCGTTCTCAAAACCACCCTTAAAAAAACAACAATGTACGTTACTGCATATATGTTAGATATCGCAGTTAAAAATATATCCAGCAGGTGGCGACGATGGCGCAAATTATCCATGCAGCGAATAACACGGAGGTAGTTTTAACATTTCTTTTTATCGTTGCACAAACAGAGAGTCAAAATTAAAGGGTTCAAACAAATAATAAGGCGAGATTCTGCGTCCGAGCGCGAGATCGAATCCCGACGATGCCACGGCCATCCGTCGTCAGGGGCCGAGATAGCAAAATTGTCCTTGCACTCTGGGTGGGAGGGGCATACTTCGTCTCCACTGTCAATCACAGCGACACTAGCCAATCGTAGGCATCTGTGAGCTCATGTATGCGGAAGAGGGTAGATAGCGCTTTCCTCCAAGTGTGTTATGTTGCCCTGTGATGCAGCACGAGCAGCAGTTCGATACTCGCACACTGTGAAACAAAGAAAGAAGTAAAATAAAAATAAGAGGAACAAATAAAAAAATAAGGGCCGTAGGTGTTCAGGTTCGACATTTTTATGTTTTTGCATTTTTTTTAAAGCGATTAAAAGCTATTATTTACAACTTTTGCACCATTTTGTTATCGCAGCCCTTCGTGACTTGTTTATGGTGCAGATCACGACTACGATAAAACCACGATTAATCGCGCAGCTCGAGTATTTCTACCGTAAAGCCCACTTTCTTTCTTTTAATTATCAGCTTCCTACTATTGTCTGTAGCGTCTGTTGGGAATTAAAGGTTTAACAATAACGGCAAAACAATGTCGATCTCTTCAGCTGAATGAGTTTTCTCCTGCTCTTTTATTTCCTGGTGTTTTTTTCCAGTTTAAGAAAGCAGTGAAAGACAGGAATCAGAGAGGCGATAGTACGATGAGTTAATTATATTTTGACATCGTCTGGGACATTTTTGCATCATGGGAATGCAGATGTAACTCATTAAACCAGTTGGGAACAGTGCAGGCCCAGTTAAAGTGCGCAAACTTAACAGTCTTATCTTTATTTTTCGTGGCTTAGCGTGAGCACAGTGGCTCGTATATAAGAAATGCAGCATTTTTTTTTTTTTTTTTTTTACTCGCGTTGCAGAAATGATTGCACTTTGGCATTCCCAAGCACTGTTGATGAGACGAGATGTTTACTCTGCTGGAGAAAAACAGCTCTGCGGTTCCTCAGGCAATCAGACGTCCTGATTAGCCGAAACACTGGTGCTTTTGTAGCAGCTATAACTGGCTCTGATTCACGGTTGTGGTCATACGCTTCTTGAATCCGTCCTTGATAGCTTCTTGTTTAAGTGACAGATCTTTAGCATGACAAGTTTAACATTTTGTTAATTTTTGACTTCCAAGAAGAGCGAGCGGAGACGAGCCTTAAAGGGTACGAGGAACCTTAAGCAGAGATATATATTGTGGATTTATATATTACAGTAATTTATTATATTCAGAAAAAAGAGCCACAGTGGCTTCCCTGGTTGCAAAAACTTCCATATGTATGGATCGATTATCGCGCCAGTTTCCCTGGAAGTGACGATTTTGTTCTCCGGAGCACGCGGGACGGAAACGGTGCTTTATTTACGAATGTTTTATACGATATTCCGATTTTACGCACAGGTTAAATTCTCGACGTAGCTAATAATACTGATGCAGTCCGTCTCCTCTCCGTTCGGTCCTCGGAAATGGCCGCCATTATACAGCCTGATATCACACAAAACACAAAGACGGCACATGGACCCTGTTTATGAAGTGGTGACATTTTGGTGCAGAGTTTGGTGTACCTGCTGGCCAAACTATGGAGAGATTGGGAAGAACGTCGCGCGGCGTTGCCGTGATACGACTTTAACGGCGAGCCGTCTCTAATTTTAACTTCTCTCTAAAGCTCCATCAACACTCTCACCCACAGGACGAGCACCAGGGAGCACTCACTCTCGATGTCCCAGAATATCCCACCACAACACCCATTTGTAGGTGAAGAAGGGATCCTTTATTTCTTTCCATCATAAATTGCCTGACTCTCAGTTGAGTAAAGCAGCACTGTGTTTTTCCAGGCCACTTGTTTTTTTCTCTTTTTTATATAATATATATATATATATATTTTTGACCAGGCTCAGATTTTCCTGGCTGCAGCTCCACTTCAATCCTCGTGTAATTCCTCCTCTCCTGCAATCACCCCTTCCTAATTTCTCCACTTCTGCCACACTGATCTTTACGTAAGAGCATTTCATCTAGCTTTTCAAAAGTGTTTTTGTTGTTCTCTCACACACACACACACACACACACACACACACACACACACACACACACACACACACACACACACACACACACGTACGTGCCGAAGCTTTTATCCGAGCTTGATGGAGCGAGACGCAAACCCAATCCTCCGCTCTTATCGCCCTCTCAGAGAAATGCCGAGTCCTCCGTATTTAATACGTCTCCGAAATAATTGGAGCTTTTAACGCATCTCTCCCTTCCATCTTCACAGAGTTAATCAGAGAATAACGGGAAGAACCAGCGTCAGGATCCTCTTTAATCTTTTATGGAGCTCATCCGAGGCTCCGAAGTAAATTTGAATAATTGGTTACGAACACAAAATGTTTGTTTCGGTCCATGTAGTCCAGGCTTTATTCGTTTACCTGATGCCCGGCTCCAAGACGTGTGAACGTGTGCATGGAATATTTCGACGTGCCCCATTTACTCTTTTGTTACAGAGTGATTGAAACGTAAATACGGTAAATGATGTGCGTGTCTTCTAAAGGAACACGTTAAAAACTTCACCCGGTCTGTCTGGTATCTTTAAATAAATGTGATTATTACAGTTATGCAGTTATGACGGAAAGCACGTGTCATATCGCAATACTTCGTCGTAGTTGCGATATTCAGATGCCGGCGAAACAGTAACGCAACTTTTACAAAGCAAATTTATTAAATAGTTTTTGTTACAGAAACATCGATGACGGCGACGATGCCGTCAGAAAAGTGAAAGATTCAAAACAGTAGAAATCTTTAACAGATCTCCTTCCAGGGTTTTTGTAGGTTGAATTTAAAAAAATAAACAAACAAATAAATAAATAAATATATCGCCATCCCCACGATATCTCAGAAAGGTGTATCGTGATTTATCATAATTGACCACGATGTCTATATCATATCACATCATCAGATCTCTTCCAGTGATAATTCCGACGCTGTTGAATTCTCGATTCTGATTGGTCGGAAGTTGTCGATGCATTTTCACTAACGGCAGCTCTGGCACTAGTGCAGCTGTAACATAAATCACGGGTTTATCTGCATTAATGCGCTCGTTCGCGATACTTTACCGTTTCTATAGTAACAGCTCACTCGCGGGGACTCGCACGTTGGACGCCAGAGCGTGAACGGGTTAAACACAAAAAAACCTGCGTAATTGAACAATGATACGGTGAAGTTTTCTGTAAGGAGGAGTATATTTAACATTCATGGAAGGAGTCTCCAGTGTCGGCGCTCTGTAACTGTATGACATCTTCATTTAGGACCGAGGAGTTCACGCTTCGCGAGGTTCTCGTTAACACGGCGACAACTTCGAAGGAACGTGGCGTGACGGAAATATGACAACAGGAACTAACTCGTTTCACAACTTTAAACGTAACCGTAAATGGATAAAAAGTATGACTTGTCGTTCTTTAATAAATAATGCAGTATTGTCATTGGCAAATTGCTGTGATTTATAAAATTCATAGGAAAAAATAATGAACTTCGGGGTCGCAGTAACAGTGACTCTGCTTCATCACGTCACACCACATCGCTGTTGATTATTTTCCTGTAACAGCATGACGCGGAGTGTTTTATCCCTTATATAATATTGTCGAATTATTAAGTTGTACGTATAAGAGGGCTGTTTCTGGACAGAACAGCATGAAACCTGTTTGAAGACTCTTGAGGTGTGTGTGTGTGTGTGTGTGTGTGTGTGTGTGTGTGTGTGTGTGTGTGTGTGTGTGTGTGTGGTGGTCTTGCTCTGTCTTTTTATCTTTCTTTTCTAAAGGTGCCGCATTTCATCCTCGTCTCTAGATCTAAGCACAGAGATACAAAGAAATCACACTCATTATTTCTATAACGAGGCGTTTTAACCTTCTTCCGTTTCCATCACATCTCAACAAACAAACCAAAATATATATATATATATGCTTCTGTTCTTGGACAAGTTTTTTAGCCTGACGTCAGCATGATATCAGTAAATCTGAAATGTTTGGAGAGTTTATAATCCCACCGGGGAGAGACATACTTCCTCTGTGTGTTTAGATTGTCTTCCTCTTTAGACAGGCTGCTGGAGAAGATCTGTCTCTTTTGAAAATGCCAGAGATACCAGAAAAGCTTCAGAAAGTCTGACTGAGAGTTTACAAGCTGCTCTGCCCCGCCCAGCCCCGCCCCACCCCGCCCCACCCCGCCCCGCTCCACTCGGAGAAATAAACATGTTGTGTTTTTTTTTTTTTTTTCTTCGTGTACATCTGGTCCATCTGTAATGACTGATTTATTTTTAATAGGTTTCATTTCCACATATGAAATATTCATCTGTATGGGAGATATGATCAAAATATCATCTCACGATTCTACGATACAGATCTCCGTCACCTAGAGGTGGCACGATACCACTTTTTCATTTATACCGATACTGAAACCTTGAGCCCATATCCAGTATTTTTTTTTTTTCCTGTAAAAACTACTAAACATTAAAATGCTTTTTTGTTTGTTTATATGAAGCACTTTACGGGAAAAATACACAGCTAAAAACATGACTTGCGCAAAACCACAACTTTTTTTATTCCGTTTTACTCTTTCACATGAAAATCACATGAAAAAAGTATACAGTTGCAATCAGGATTATTCGACCCCCATTGTAAATCAGGTTTATTGTCAACATTTACAGACTTTCAGCTGTTTGTGATGAACAAATCAAACAATTGAAATAGTTCAACACAACGAATGCTTCAAGTGGTTTCCCCAAATTCAACTGAAAATGCAACTTATAATGACTTCTCCAGTCTCAAAATTGTTCAATCCCTTCATGACAAGCATCTTTAGTACTTAGTAGAGACCCTTTTGCTGTTATGACCTGCTGCAGACGAGATGCAGAGCCAGACACCAGCTTCTGGCAGCGTTCCTGAGGAATCTTAGCCCGTTCCTCATGAGCAATGGCCTCCAGTTCAGTAATATTCTTGGGTTTGCGTGCTGCAACCACCTTCTTCAAATCCCACCAGAGATTTTCTATGGGGTTCAAGTCAGGTGACTGTGATGGCCCTGTAGAATCTTCCAGGACTTCTTCTGCAACCAAGCCTTGGTGGAATTTGAGGTATGCTTGGGGTCATTGTCCTGTTGGAAGGTCCAATGATGCCCAAGCTTCAGCTTCCTCACAGACGGCATGACGTTTTCTCCTAGGATTTCCTGATACTTCAATGAATCCATCTTGCCTTCCACACGCTGCAGGTTTCCAGTGCCAGAGGATGCAAAGCAGCCCCAGAGCATCACCGAGCCACCACCATGCTTGACTGTGGACAGAGTGTCCTTTCTTCATTCTTCTTCCTCCAGACATACCGCTGATCCATCGTGCTGAAAAGTTCCAGTTTTGTTTCATCGCTCCACAGAACAGAATCCCAAAACTTCTGTGGCTTATTTATATGATTGTGATCTGACTTTTCTTGTGCTTTTGGGTCAGTAGTGGTGACCCAGTCTTGGAGTTCTGGCATGGAAACCTTCTGCGTTTAGTACGCGCCATACTGTGCTCACTGAAACCTCAGTGCCTGTTGCCACCAAGTCTTGCGGCAGGTCTTTTGCAGTCACTCGAGGGTTTTTCACAACCTGCCTTCTCAGAAATCTGGTTGCAGCCGTCGATAGCTTCCTTTTTCTGCCCCGTCCAGGTATTTCATGTATTTTCTGCCCGTAGCCAGTTCAGGTATTTCATGTGTTCCAGCTCAAGCACACCTGGTGCAACTAATGAAGCCCTTGATCAGTTACATCAAGTGTGCTTGAGACAACACCTGTTTTGCATATTTGTGCTGTTGTGAGGGATTCTATTCAGGGGGTTGAATAATTTTGATTGTAACTGTATATATAATAAAAATCAGTCCTAACAAAAAAAAAAAAAAGAATAATCAAGTCTGTCTGTAAATTTATATGTAAATATTTCCAGTTCCAAAAATAAAATATTTTCAGAAATTCCAATTCCAGACTTTTCTATGGAAGTAAAATAATGACGTATGTTTTTGAAACAAAAAAGCACGTTGAATTGCAGTAATAAAAAAAACAAACCCAAAATGCATTGCATTAACAGTTCTTGCATTTGAATGCATTGTATTTTCAGGGCTTTGCATTTATAGGGGCTGCAATTCAACATGGTTGTACAACCCCAATTCCAAAAAAGTTGGGATGCTGTTTAAAATGTAAATAAATACAGTAGCCTGTCGAATATTATGGGTATATAGGTATTTTTTAAAAAAACAATATTTTGGAAATGAACTTTGGAAGGTGAATATTGATTACTGAACATTAATAATGAAATGTTGTTTCCAGTTAAAATATTCACAGATTAAATATACAGCTTTTAAGTTTAATCGCAGCCCCCAAAAATTCAAGCCATGAAAATACAATGCATTCAAATGCAACTGTTAATGCAATGCATGTGTTTGTTTTGTTTTTTCTGATTTTGATCCATTTGTTACAGGATCAGATCGAATTTATTTATTTATTTGTTCTGCCGATTTTATTTATTCTTTTATACATAATCTTGTACTTAACATTATTTTTAAAAACCTGTAAAAAAAACAAAAAAAAATCAATCTATATGTTTTTTTTTTTTCTCTGCTGAATTGTTTATTCTTTTTTTTTTCTCTTCCAAATTTATTTATTCTTTTTTCCCCTCTTTCTTTTAAAAAAAAAAAAATCCATTCCTCCATTTTTTTTGTTGCTGGTATCGGCCTGATACAGATCCTGGGTATCGGATCGGTGCCATGTCCGATATCATGATGCATAGTTCTGTGGAAAAAAAACTGCCAGCAAAAATTAAACAATAAACATTAAATATAAACACAAAATGTTTAATTATGTTTTCTTTTTTTTTTAAAATCTTTGAAAAATGTTAAGTGCATGTAAAGGTTTAAGCACAAAAACTTTAACACCAAATCAACTGCTTCCAGCCAGTTTGTAATTATAAAAAAGGTGCTTTTTTTTGTTTTGTTTTGAATTTTTTTTTTCTTTTTTAACTTAAGCAGTTTATTTTTTTTATCACACCGTGAGTGTCACCCTCCTGATTTCTTCTAAATCTGGGTGATTATGACCATATAATATCCATACTGTGATCAATTTTGTCACAATACACTACTGAGATATGTTTATTATTATTATTATTATTATTATTATTATTATATAATTATTTCTATTTTAAATTACAAACTGACTGGAAGCAGCTGGTCTAATGTTCAAATTTTGTGCATAATTTTAGTGACACATTTATTTTTATAAATAATTTTTCATTATTTACAACGTTATTTAATTATTAGTTAGTTATTATAAAAACATTCTTAACTATTTATTTTTGTATTTATTTATTTTTTTGCAACACTACTGCATTGCTGGGAAATTATTATTATTATTATTATTATTATTATTTTTTTTTTTTTTTTTTAAACTACACACAGCTAAGGGTGTGAATACTTATTTAAGTGAGAGATTTCAGTTTTTGGTTTTTATGCAGAATTATTATTATTATTATTATTATTATTATTATTATTATTGTAAAAAACTTGTTTTCATTTTGTCACTGAGTTCTAGTGTGTAGATTGATATCCAAAAAAAAAAGTCCATTTAATCAATTTGAAATTAAATTTATAAAATTCGGCATCGTTTGCAAAATTATTTTCTAATTAAAACATAGCAGCTGTGATTGCGTAAGTAATCATAAAAGAATGTGCTGGAGAAATGATTTCATTATCTTTCTGCTTGGTGTTTTTTTTTCAGATCAGTCAGATGTTGGGTAACGAAATAAAGTTTGCCGTACGAGAACCCATAGGCCTCAGGTGAGCTGAAACTAAAATGACTTTACATGTCTTTTAAAGTCGAGACAATCCTTCCACATCAGTCATTGTGTGTGTGTGTGTGTGTGTGTGTGTGTGTGTGTGTGTGTGTGTGTGTGTGTGAGAGAGACGAAGTTGACGGTGTGCTGATGAAATCTTGGGAATGACAGCACTCTTCTCAGTAGTGGGTCTCTTCAAATCTCTTCGAAACACCTGAGTGTCCTTTCAGTCCTGAAATGGTGTCTTTTTCTCTCTCTTCTTACGTGAAGTGTTTCTCATTACAGACTCTGGATCTTCGTCTCCGCGGTTCTGTTCACAGCGACGGCGTTAGCGGTGAGTGTTTTTCACACACCGACCACCTTTGTATATTTTAGTTCAAAAAGTTTTTTTTAAAACGTCTCCGTCCACACGTTAGTGTCCAGTTCTACTTGTGTACACACACACACACACACACACACACACCGATCAGCCATAACATTAAAACCACTGACAGGTGACGTGAATAATACTGATTATCTCGTTACAGTTTCACCTGTCAAGGGGTGGGATATATTAGGCGGCAAGCGAACAGTCAGTTCTCGAAGTTGACGTGTTGGAAGCAGGAAAAATGGGCAAGCGTAAGGATCTGAGCGACTTTGACAAGGGCCAAATTGTGATGGCTAGACGACTGGGTCTGAGCATCTCCAGAACAGCAGGTCATGTGGGGTGTTCCCGGTATGCATTGGTTAGTTCCTACCAAAAGTGGTCCAAGGAAGGACAACCGGTGAACCGGCGATGTGGTCATGGGCTCCCGACAGGATGCACTATGGGAAGAAGGTAAGCTAGTGGAGGCAGTGTGATGCTCTGGGCGATGTTCTGCTGGGAAACCTTGGGTCCTGGCCTTCATGTGGATGTTACTTTGACACGTAGCACCTACATAAACATCGCTGCAGACCGAGTACACACCTTCACGCCAACGGTATTCCCTAATGGCAGTGGCCTCTTTCAGCACTGACACACTGCAAAAACTGTTCATGAACCGTTTGAGGAACATGACAGAGAGTTCAAGGTGTTGACTCGGCCTCCAAAGTCCCCAGATCACAATCCGATCAAGATCTGTGGGACGCCGTGCTGGACAAACGAGTCCGATCCATGGAGGCTCCACCTCGCAACTTACAGGACTTAAAGGATCTGCTGATAACATCTTGGTGCCAGATACCACAGCACACCTTCAGAGGTCTTGTGGAGTCCATGCCTCGACGGGTCAGAAGTGTTTTGGCGGCACAAGGGGAGGGGGATCTTTACGATATTTTTTTTATACAGCTTTGATCTCGTGAACCAATAGAAAACAAGTGGGCGAGATTTTATTTGTGACTTTTCTTTTCTTACGTGTGTCCGGCCACGCCCACCGTCTTTCCACCCTCAGAGCCATGGGGCGATACTGTAGTCACTCATCGATGGTCAGGAGGCACGATAATACGATATAAGTATATTACACCCGATCTCACAAGACTACTCAGATTATCTCGTTAGCGACGTTGGCGCTGATGCGTGCTGTGCTGTGCTTTGCTGTGTGTTTCAGGCCCTGGCTTTCCCCAGTCAACTCTACGAGATCGTCTTCGAGCTCGCCACCACTAGGATCTCCATCAGACTCTACGGAGGAGCTCTTCTGAGTATGTCGAGGTTTTTTTTCACTGATTTGAACCTGATTATTACAGGATTATACCAGGATCAGATTGTGATTTTGCTGCTGTTAAATAAATCGCTGAGAAAATGAGGACGCGAGGCGAGACCCCCATACTGAAATCCTGTGAGGAGTGTGAGCTCGGTCAGAAGCTGGAGAAGTTAGATATAAAGATATTACTTTGGTTTGGATGACAGGAGGATGTGGGGAAACGTCTAAGTAAAACAATATAATAATAAATTACATAAACATTACATAAAGATAGCATTTTTAGGACTTTTCAGGGTTCCCATGGACACTGTACAGATATGTAACAGCACATAAATAATAATGATAATAATAATAATAATAATAACAATAATAATATCAAACAATCAGTAGATAGACAGGTAGATGGATAGATAGATAGTTCAATAGATAGATAGATAGATGGATAGCTTGATGGATGGATGGATGGATTGATAGATAGATAGATAGAGAGATAGATAGATAGCTCAATAGATAGATAGATAGATAGATAGATAGCTCGATAGATAGATAGATAGATGGATAGCTTGATAGATGGATGGATAGATAGATAGATAGATAGATAGATAGATAGGTAGATAGATAGATAGATAGATAGCTTGATAGATGGATGGATAGCTCAATAGATAGATAGATAGATGGATAGCTTGATAGATGGATGGATGGACTGATAGATAGATAGATAGATAGATGGCTAGCTTGATGGATGGATGGATGGATGGATAGATAGATAGCTTGATAGATGGATGGATTGATGGATAGCTCAATAGATAAATAGATAGATGGATGGATAGCTCGATTGATAGCTCAATAGCTCGATAGATTGATAGACAGATAGATAGATATATAGATAGCTCGATAGATAGATAGATATCGAAAGATAATATTAAAATATAGCATTTTAAGCACTTTTCATGCTATCCAATGACACTATAAATATACGTCACAGCATAATAATAATAATTGATCATAGATAGATAGAGAGATATTAGAAAATATAGCATTTTAAGCACTTTTCAGGGATCCCAAGGACACTGTACAGCACATAATAATAATAAGAAGAAGAGAAGAAGAAGAAGAAGAATGATACAAGTGTAGAGATGTTCCTAGGCCATTTTGGTTCTTTGTAGTAGCAACAACAACAATAATAATAATAATAATAATAATAATATCAAACAATCAATAGGTGGATGGATCACAGAATAGAGCAATCAGTGGATAGCTAGGTAGATGGATAGATAGCTCGATAGGTAGGAATGTGGGCGGGGTAGTCAGGTAGGTAGGTGGGTGGATGGATGGAATTTTAAGCACATTTTGTGGTGCCCTAGGACACTGTACAGACATGCCACAGCATAATAATAATAATAATAATTATAATACTACTACTACTACTACTAATAATAATAATAATAATAATAATAATAATAATAATGGTGATAAAATGTCAAATAAAGGAACAGGAATAAATGCAACAATAATAACACTAAAATTCTTCATATTTATGAGATAATTAACTGATTATAAATATTAGCGAGCGCAGTAAGATAGATGTATATGAATCATCAGGTCAAAAAGACAGAATTGTTTTTTTTTTTGTTTTTTTTGGAGATGGGGTCTTAAACAATTATAATGTTATTTTAGTGGTTTAAAATGACACGTTTATGCATCTGATTGCACCCTGTTCTTATTCACTTCCTACTGCTTGTGTGTAAATTCCCAGAAATGTCAGCTCTGTGGTGTTGTTTTTGCCCCCTCACTCCTGCTCTCTGACAGATGCGTCTCTCTGAAAATTCTCACAGTGTTTACGCGAGTGACAGCGGACCGTCGTCTCGTCTCTTTCTCTCTCGCCGAGCGACGGATTCACGCCAGATATTTCCAGGCCTCCGCAGACATGAGAGATGCCCCATCTCTCTCTCTCTCTCTCTCTTTTTTTTTTTTCCCCCCCCCCGCTGAACGAATGCCTTATCGTGAGTGGTATAAATATTTGAAAGCCTGAGCTTTTAAAAAATGGATGACTGCGTACGGTTCCCACTCGCTCTCTCACGCAGAGCAGAGTTGCAGCGGTGGGTTTAATAAGAACAGCCGCCCCCCGCCCCCCACCCCCCGCTAATCCTGGGTCATTTTCGGGAGGCAGCGTTAATCAAACCCCGCAGGACATCCAGCAACATAACAAAAGATTACAGTGTTTTAGTGGAAGGGGGTGAATATTTCCTGCGAGGAAAAAACTTGAGATTTGATTATAAAAACAAGCCCTTTCTTTTTTTTCAGAGAGAGAGAGAGAGAAAAAGAGATGCAGTGAATTTTCCTCTCATCTGTTTAGATTTTGTCGTTCCTGAGGGTGCACACGCAGAATTGAGCGCTAATGGGATTATATGTACTGCATCTTTACCCGAGTGTTGCCGGGACACAGCAGGTCTTCATGTGCACGCTGGTTTATTTAACCCTTTCATGCACGCTGAAAGCTGTTCTTAGGAAAGTAGGATTAATATATATATATATATATATATATATATATATATATATATATATATATATATATATATATATATATATATGTATACATATGGCACATCATCTTTTTTTATTTTTATTTATCATTGAGTATCAGCTGATACGACACCCATCCGATATCGTTTTAACTGTTTAAACCACTAAGCTTAAATATGTTTTTTTTTTTTTTCCCTCCACAGTTAAACAATCAATGCTAACAAAAGAAAAAGCAGTCGAGTCTCTTTATACGTAAACGGATTTCCGATTTCAAAAATACGTTTCTCGTGGAACGGGAGCCGATATCCGATACGTTTTCTCCGATATCCGATCTAATATCCGATTTCTTTTTATCTATCTTTTATCCGAAACTTTCTACACAAAATCAAAAATTTAAATTGTTTTTTTTTCGCACCGCGCTCCAATGAACACTTCAGCTGTTTTAAAGCTATTTTAATCTACTGACAAATAAAAATATGATTTTTTTTTTTTTTTTTTGAACTTCCAAAGCACCAGTCAGGAATATTGCTATATTTTGTTTTATATTATCTAGAATCATTGTAAAATATTTTACACCCTGATGGTTAACTATTTTTATAAATGTATTTCAGGTATAATCTTTTTTTAACGTTTTCTCACTCGTCGTGTTCCTAAACGCGGACAATTAATCGTTTATTAATCAGTGAACCCAGTAATCCACAGGGCCAAAATACAGACATGTTTTTAAATACCTTATGCATGAAGGGGTTAATTTATCCAGCCTGTGCATGTTTGGATTTTTTAGCTCGCGTTATGTAACCGTCCCTCCGCGAGCCTCGGTGACTCCTCAGCCAGCTCGGATGATCTTTATTTCATAACTGGCACAGAGCAAGGTGTAGCTGCTTACGCATCACGTGAAAGTCGGACAGAACGGCACGTGAGACGTGCAGGGGCCGAGATAATCTTTGCGCCAGATGGTTTATAGGAGGGTGCAGGGAAGCAGCAGCTGGTCTCCGTGTTCTTCATATCAGGAGTTATGGGAGGAGATCAGAGGGATTCTCCACGTGTTCCTCGGCCCCTGGGCGAAATCATCAAAAAGCTCACACATCTAAGACGTTCAGTCTGAAGCCTGTGTGCGTTTGGCCTGCTTTAACACGAGCACTTCATAGCGTGTGTGTGTGATGTTTTATTAGTGATGTACTAATCAGAGATTAGTGTTTGACCCTCACCGGTTGTGTTTGACCTTTTCTCGCCAGGTATCTCGTTAATCCTGTGGAACGGCCTCTACACGGTAGAGAAAGTCATCATACAGTGGACTCTGCTCACTGAAGCGTGCTACCTGGGTGTACAGTTCCTCGGTAAGATGAAGGTCCCACGTAGGCGTGCTTGCTTGCTATTTTAGTTTTCTTCCCTCGGACATGGTTTCGTCCGGATCGACCGGATTATAATACTCCTTTTACATAAGGAATAACACCCTCTGTGTCAAGCTGACACGGGAAAATAATCAGCGACAGGGTGGTGTGATGAAGCGGACTCGCTGTTACCACGCTGTAGTTGATTATGTCGCTATAACAGCACGTCTTGAAGCGTTTTATTTTTCTCACGCCACAGCAATTCGACAACGATTTTTATCACAAAAGGACACGTCATACTTTTTATCCGTTTATAGTTACATTCAGCGTTGTGGAACGTCAGGCGGCAGCGTTTGTAACAGATATAAACACGCGTTCCCTGCAGTGAAGCATAAACCCCTCCGTCCTGGAGATGTCCGAGAAAGTTACGACTTCACGTCTGACTCTTACGAAGCGCTAACACCGGAGACTCCTTACATGACGTACAGTTCCTTTGAACGAGCTGTTGCTATAGAAACGATAGAAACGATAACGTATCCGGACGAACGCGTTGATGTGTATATAAAACTGTGATTTGCGGCTGCACTACTGTCAGACCTGCTGTTCTAGGATACGAATCAACACCTTCTGACCAACCTGTACCACATTTCCATAAATATATAAGTGCTTTGAACAGAAGAGTCGTAATCTTGGGCAAGTTTAGACTTAATGCCCGGTCCTGTCCGTCTCTCAGCTCTCACTTTCTCTCTCTGCAGCGTGAAAACTAAAATGTAGACACTCGCTATATTCCACCTCATGTCCAGGGCATTTACTGTGAACAGTTAGGATTACGGCGCCCTCTGCTGGTTACAGTGTTAATCACCGTTGCACATTGTGATCACAGGAGGGCGGCATAATGATGTCATGACCTAAATTCACACACACGCCTTCTGGCTGCCGAATGTGTTTCATTTTCACTTGGCTTCTCCCCTTTTTTTTTGATCACGTGAGCCAGCATTGTGTCTAAAGCGCTCGTGTCTTCACAGTGACGTCCATGTCGCTCCTGGAGATGGGCACGCTGTCCAACGGAGCCGCTCTCCTCCTCCTCAGCGACGCCGTCTTCCTCCTCATCACCCTGTCGTACTACAGTCAGCTCAGCCGTCGTCCCAAGAAGATCTGAGACGTACCGACTCTCGTGTGTGTGTGTGTGTGTGTGTGTGTGTGTGTGAGAATACGAGTATAACACCGAGTGCACATTACAGGATTTGTCTTCTTTCTTGACATGTTTACAAGATCAGTCACTCTTGGTCACATGGGTGGTGTTTGTTTTATTTTGTTACTAATCTTGATATTTATTGCATCTACGTGAATATTTGGTTTTGATAGGAAAATACTATCAAAGAATGAGATGATGAAGGTCAAGAGAAGGAAAGGGCGCAAGAATGAAACGTTTGGTACAAAAATTTTGATTTTCACGTTCGTCGCTTGGTAGAGTAATAACGGAGTTATAAAAACCCAAATGTCTCATAAAGGTTTATCCGCAAGCCTCGTCAGTTTATTTGGTATCGTTTCTATTAGGTTTCTGAAATGGTTCCTCTTTGTAAACATAGCCGTAATTTAGTAATCTGACATTGCTGACATTGTTTTATTAACAGTAACTTAAGAATAAAAAATAGTCGTAGATAAATTAACCTTATTAGAAAGTCGAGTGATTACACCTGTCCAGGTGATTTAAAAAGCTCTGGACATCTCTACACTGGCTCTTCGCTCCCTCTGCTCCAAGCAAGATCTGTTTTTAGGGTTAGCTCTTAAACACTAGACTACTGGCCTACTTCTGCTTCTGCTTCATCCAGCTGAGTTTTCCTGTACTATGTGACACATAACCACATAAATTAGACCGATATGTCATTTCACGCACAAGGATAAGTCACAAGCCTAATATCAGCCTTTATAAACAAGAATACAACATGTTTAACGCATTTGTCACTTGTCCAAAGTGTCATTTTTTTGGTCCTGGGGACATAAACAGAATTATTCCCCCTGATTATTCACGTAGATGCAATAACAAGAAACACGTTATAAGCTCTCTGGACCAAAAACAAAAAAACGAGTCCTTAGACGAACGGACTCAGAAAAAACACAACACCGTCTCTCCTAAGCTCCAGAGTGACGACTACGGTGTGTAGGACCAAATCCGTGTGCGATTTGTTCATCGAAACACTCTGACCGTCCTGTAAAAGCAGCAACACCTCGATTTTATAGAAAACGAATGGGGATTATTTGAAGGAGGAGGAGTGAAGGAGTGAAATACGCTGAAACATTAGCTGAATTGCACCCAGTCAGCAGGAGAGGGGGCCAAAACTTACAGGCACTGTCTCGAAACACTTGGCTTCCTGACTTTACAAAAAGAAAGAAAAAAAAAAAGAGAAAGAGAGCTGAAACCAAGTATCAGGGAAGAATTTGTTTTCTTTTTTTCTTCTTCCGAGGACCTTATGAGACTGAAATCAAATCAAAGCTTTAAGCTGCGCAATCAAGTTTCAGACTGATGCTTCTTTAGCATTTCCTCTTTTAAGTTTTTAAAAAAAATAATAAATTGCATAATCCTGTACTGTGTGCTCAGTTTATTTAAGGCTGTTTTTACACTTGGCATATTTATTTTGAACCCCCGGCGCATGTTTGTCATGTTATCGCACGGGAATCACCTGCTTTTAAAAGGCGCTGATGCTGCTGGGGGGGGGGGGGGTGAGGGGGGGTTGGTCACAGTAGAGCTCCCACAAGTTCCACAACCTCCTGACCGATCAGATCACAAGCCGAAGGGCAAGAAGGAAAAACAAACACAGACGGTAACAAAGTGCTGGTTAACTAAGAATCAGTTAACAAGTGAGTATGAGGAGATTAGGACATCTCCAGCCTCCAAAGCTACAGCGAAGACAAACAACCTCCTCATCTCCAGAGTTACACTGATCCATTTCATCTGATTACTGAGAATAATAAATCTAATCTACGGGCGAGGCCAGACTAAAAAAAAACACCAAGTGTGAAAGCAGCCTCGGAGAGCTTGGTCTGTGAAATGACTCGGCACGACGTTCCTGGTTTACTGTAGTTCTTCTATCACGACCAAACGGAATCTGGTTTGTGTAGCAGCTCTTCTCTGTGGACACTTTCAGTTTTATCATGCGATGGTGTACAGATACAGAGTGAGGCGATTGGGAATGTTGGGGAATTTCCCTTTGGTCAGGGTTTCCTCAGGTGTTTTCCTCAGCATGATCTCCCTTTGTTAATGTTTGTGCACTGGGTAAAAAAAAATAAAAATTTTCACTAGAAGTATGTACATAGGGCAGTGGCAGCTCAGTGGTTAAGACATTGGGCTACCGATCGGAAGGTCGTGAGTTCAGATCCCAGCTCCGCCAAGCCACCACTGTTGGGCCCTTGAGCAAGGCCCTTAACCCTCAACTGCTCAGATGTATAAATGTAAGCCAAATGCCGTAAATGTACGTTTAACTAAAAATGTCCTATTATCCAGTGTGTAGACTTCAGACCTGCCAACCTTGACGAAAGCGCTATCCGCCCTCTTCCGCATACCCGAACTCACGCTATTGGCTAGTGTCAGGGCAGACACATTTTAACATCACTTCGACACTACGGGTTACGACTCAAAAATCCGCCATCGTCTCGTCATCGGTTGGCAGGTCTGATATGTTGAAATGTCATTTACATTGGGAACATTATTATTACAGCGAAATTAATGACAGTGGTGGTAGTTTTAATGAAAAATAGCAAAATGTCGATTGTAGATCTGTTCTTGTAAACAATCAGAAAGTAACACTTGGACGCATTTGGATCTAGTTTTAAAGCACAGTTTGTTAAAATAAGCTCAGAACGGTGTTACCATTGCAGGTTCCCGTATCGTTTGGAAATCGTTGTATTGTTATTGAACGGAGCATTAAGTGCATTAACTGACTAGTATTAAGAGTGAGAATAGTTTGTATGTTCATTTTAATCTGTATTAATTAGTTTAGGATATTTGTGATTAACGTAGAGCACGGATCAGGATCGAGCTTTGATCTTTCAGGTGATATAAACATATAAAACCTTTTTTTTTCTTGTTTTTTTTGGAGATTGTGCTGCGTAGTCGTAGTGTAGCAGTACATATGTAGCATTAACGAAATCTATAAATACACCGAATAACGGAAAGAGAAGAGTTTTACATTTGTGCTGTCCGTTATGTCTAATTTAATCCTCGTTAATATCAACATTAACATTAACACCTTCTTAACTTCAAGCTCGTGTTCTAATTCTTCTTACGTCAGTATTTATATTGTTTCTACGATAACCTGCTGCTCTTGGAGAATCAAGCGGTTTTTGACTATAATTATATCATTAAGAGCGTTCTACTTGACATAGACGGGTAATTAAATGCTCTGCTCTCGTGTTAGCCGTCGTATCTGGGCAAATTAAACGGTTATTGTTACTCACATGAATAACAGGACGGAGTTTATGAATAAAAAGCTGCAGTTTTTGTTGTGTTTCAGCAACTTTTTGTTCATTTCTTGCTATTGAACACCTCTTTATTTATTTTTTTTTTACGATTCACAGCCATGGTCACTGAATGTATTACTTTTTTTTTTTTTTTTTTTTTTTAAATCACGACCTGTATCAAGGTTGTTACGGTTATCATAAGAAAGGAGTTAAATCTCAAGAACTAAAACCAAGTATAAATAATGTTAACTTTAATCGAAGTACAGTTTAAATAACCAGGAAGTGTTTCACTGTGTTTCGAATCTATTGTCTGTGTGTGAATAAATCAGCATGATGGTACATATTTGCATTATTGTTCTTAAAATTAAATCTGTCCTGTGATCATAAAGGGGTCCTTGGAAATGATTGGGTTTTTTTTTTTTTTTTGCCGAACAGCTGATCTGTAGTAACCAAAAATTATACCATGACTTTCAGTTCCAAACACAACTTGTGGGTTATTGTGTGTTGAATTTGTGTTGTACAGTTGCTTTGCACGGTGACTCTTAGCGTCTTGAGCACAGTGTGCTTTCACAAAAACGACACGGCTCTTCCTCTTTACACCTGACTGCGTTGTGTTTCTTTTCGAAAAACTATGTACTGTACATACGAGCATACATAGAGTTCTGTATATACTTTTGTAGCAAGAATGTGAAGTGCTTAAGAAATAAATATACTGTTTTGCAAATGCCTTCAGTTTAAGTCTGGGTTGTTGTTTTTTCCCGCCCAAGTTTTAAAAAAAGAAATTGCAAAAAAAAAAAAAAAATGCTTTAACATTTTTGATTTATCTGTTTGGCAGAATCTTTGATTTATATATTTATTTATTTATTTATTCATTCATTCATTCATTCATTCATTCATATATATATATATATATATATATATATATATATATATATATATATATATATATATATATATATATATATATTCATTCATTCATATTCATACATATATTTATTTATTCATTCATTCATTATATATATATATATATATATATATATATATATATATATATATATATATATATATATATATATATATATATATATATATACAGGTGCATCTCAATAAATTAGAATGTCGTGGAAAAGTTAGTTTATTTCAGTAATTCAACTCAAATTGTGAAACTCGTGTATTAAATAAATTCAATGCCACAGACTGAAGTAGTTTAAGTCTTTGGTTCTTTTAATTGTGATGATTTTGACTCACATTTAACAAAAACCCACCAATTCACTATCTCAACAAATTAGAATACTTCATAAGACCAATAAAAAAAACATTTTTAGTGAATTGTTGGCCTTCTGGAAAGTATGTTCATTTACTGTACATGTACTCAATACTTGGTAGGGGCTCCTTTTGCTTTAATTGCTGCCTCAATTAGGCGTGGCATGGAGGTGATCAGTTTGTGGCACTGCTGAGGTGGTATGGAAGCCCAGGTTTCTTTGACAGTGGCCTTCAGCTCATCTGCATTTTTTGGTCTCTTGTTTCTCATTTTCCCCTTGACAATACCCCATAGATTCTCTATGGGGTTCAGGTCTGGTGAGTTTGCTGGCCAGTCAAGCACACCAACACCATGGTCATTTAACCAACTTTTGGTGCTTTTGGCAGTGTGGGCAGGTGCCAAATCCTGCTGGAAAATGAAATCAGCATCTTCAAAATGCTGGTCAGCAGAAGGAAGCATGAAGTGCTCCAAAATTTCTTGGTAAACGGGTGCAGTGACTTTGGTTTTCAAAAAACACAATGGACCAACACCAGCAAATGACATTGCACCCCAAATCATCACAGACTGTGGAAACTGAACACTGGACTTCAAGCAACTTGGGCTATGAGCTTCTCCACCCTTCCTCCAGATTCTAGGACCTTGGTTTCCAAAAGAAATACAAAACTTGCTCCCATCTGAAAAGAGGATATTGGACCACTGGTCAACAGTCCAGTTCTTCTTCTCGTTAGCCCAGGTAAGACGCCTCTGACGTTGTCTGTGGTTCAGGAGTGGCTTAACAAGAGGAATACGACAACTGTAGCCAAATTCCTTGACATATCTGTGTGTGGTGGCTCTTGATGCATTCACCCCAGCCTCAGTCCATTCCTTGTGAAGTTCACTCAAATTCTTGAATCGATTTTGCTTGACAATCCTCATAAGGCTGCGGTTCTCTCGGTTGGTTGTGCATCTTTTTCTTCCACAATTTTTCCTTCCACTCAACTTTCTGTTAACATGCTTGGATACAGCACTCTGTGAACAGCCAGCTTCTTTGTCAGTGAATGTTTGTGGCTTACCTAGTGAACCAAACTGAGAGACCATTTTGAAGGCTCAGGAAACCTTCGCAGGTGTTTTGAGTTGATTAGCTGATTGGCATGTCACCATATTCTAATTTGTTGAGATAGTGAATTGGTGGGTTTTTGTTAAATGTGAGCCAAAATCTTCACAATTAAAAGAACCAAAGACTTAAACTACTTCAGTCTGTGGCATTGAATTCATTTAATACACGAGTTTCACAATTTGAGTTGAATTACTGAAATAAACGAACTTTTCCACGACATTCTAATTTATTGAGATGCACCTGTATGTATATATATATATATATAATGGTCTGAAGTCTTGTGGTCTGTTCGATGTGCTGTGAATTTACAGGAACGCAATTGTTTCCCTGAAATCAGTCACTATTAATAAACACAGAGGAGGCTTGATGAAGGCTTGGGATTGATGTTATTTTCCCAGCTCTTACCAGAACTCCTGATAACTTTCCAGTTGCAACTACAGAGCTCCTCCTCGTTCCTGATAATAGTGCTGTCAGTATGAACTCGGCATGATGATCTCACCCGGGGGCGTTTCCTCATCCTGTCCTGTAAGCAGTGGGGGGGGGGGTGATATGACCGATCATCTGCTTCTCTGAGGCATTTCTATCATACATACTGTATGTGTCACGATATTGCTCATAATATCACACAGATTATAAAAAAAAATTACATTTCTTATTTATAAAACAAGTAAACAAATCTTTTAAAAATGAACAAAAGTTCAACATCACATCAGCTGCTTCCAGTCAGTCTGGAATTATGAATTATTTTAATTTTAACATCATTTACTGCAACAAATTTGTAACGATATCAATGTTATGTCATATCACCCAGCGCTGAAGCTTTGGCAACAACCGTCTTTACTCGTACAACGGGGAAAAAATCCAGCTATGCTTTCATTATTTTCCGTAAAGTTAAAGACGCACTTCACATTTTTTACATCTTTGACTGTTTTGAAAATGCTATGTAAGCAACACGCTTGAATATTGTTTGATTTCATATAAATGAAGTCCTATGAAAACGATACAAACAAAAGGTAAACCCACCCCAAGTCTAATCTCTAAACCAGCAGTCAGCACCCCTGTTCCTGGAGATCTACCTTCCTGAAGACTTTAGCTCCAACCATAATGGTGCCCACCTGACCATCTAATCATTTCCTTAAGAAGTTCTTGATCAACTAAAACAGGTGTTAGATTTCGGTTGTAGATGAAACCTGCAGGAAGTTAGATCTCAGTGAAGAGGGTTGGTGACTGTTGCTCTAAACCTTCATAGCTTCTCCCCCAAAACAAAGGCAATCTGAGTAAACACAAAATACAGTTTTTAAATGATAAACCTGTTCGGTCAAATCAACACTTAAATAGAACTTTGTCAACAGTATGAAGTTGGTTAAAAGGTCTTACCCAGTAACACACTATGACAAAATTGAAAGAAATTCCAGAAATGATGAAGAAGAAGGTGAGTGAAATACATCGGTCTGAGGAAAAAAGCTATTCCAAAGGTTCCTGGACTCCAAAGGACCACAGTGAGAGCCATTATCTCCACATGGAAGAACTCAGCACAGTAGTGAACCTTCCCAGAAGTGGCTGACTTTCATAAATTCCTCCAAGAGCACAGCAACGACTCATCCAGGAAGTCACAAAAGAGCCAAGGACAACATCAAAGGACGTACAGGCCTCTCTTGCATTAATAAAGGTCACTGTTCATGACTCCACTATCAGAAAGACACTGGACATCCATGGAAGGGTGGTGAGGTGAAAACCACTGCTAACCCAGAAGAACATTGAGGCTAATCTGAATTTTGCCAAAACACACTTTGATGATCCTCAAACATTTTGGGAGAATGTTCTGTGGACTGATGAGATGAAAGTGGAACTGTTTGGAAGACAGGGGTCCTGTTACATCTGGCGTAAACCAAACACAGAATTCCACAAAAAGAACATCATACCTACGGTCAAGCATGGTGGTGGCAGTGTGATGGTGTGGGGATGCTTTGCTGCTTCAGGGCCTGGGCGACTTGCAATAATTGAGGGAAAGATGAATTCTGCTCTCCACCAGAAAATCCTAAAGGAGAATGTCTGGTCTTCAGTCCGTAAGTTGAAACTCAAGCGCAACTGGATTATGCAAAGAAGTCCCAATTTGAACCAATTGAGATGCTGTGGCAGAACCTTAAATAGGCAGCTCATGCTCGAAAACCCTCCAGTGTGGCTGAACTAAAGCAGTTCTGCAAAGAAGAGTGGGCCACAGTTCCAACACAGCGCTGTGAAAGACTAATCTCCAGTTAAGTTGAAGGGTTAAGGGGGCAATTAGTTTCAGGTGTCAGATAACTTTTTTTTTTTTTTTTGCTTCAATAATAAAATAAAATAATAAAAACTGTATTGTGTGTTTACTCAGGTTGCCTTTGTTTTATGTTGTATTTTGTTTGAAGATCTAAAACTAGTATGAGAACAGGATGGGGGCAAATACTTTTTCATAGCATTTAGAAGTCGCTATCCGCCCCCTTCTGCATATATGAGCACACAGACCCCCACGATTGATTAGTGATTTGATAGGAGAGAGAGAGAAAGAGCGAGAGAGCATATGCTCCTCCCACCAGGACAGCACGGTCAGTTTTGCTCTCTTGGAACTCCCTGTCGAACTTGAGATCTCCGGACGATAGGGTGAACGCTGTTCTGTTGTACCACTCAGAACCCCAACGTTTTTAGTTTAAACTTTCACACTGGTTAACGGTTTCCTACGTTTCTCACAATGCCATTCGAATACCCGTCTCAATGCAGCGGAGCTTTAATCTTTTAGTCTGCACCTTTAATCTGTACACTCCACTCAAACAGATCATCTTTCAAAGCCGCAAGTTACACGCTAATACCACCGCCGTCAACACCATCGCTCTCATCATCTCGGAGGTCTCTAACTAGCCGAGCCGATTCATATAGCCGCACTGCATCCTAGGACGTTTGAATCGGTCCGACGTTTGCGTCAGTGACTCCTGGCATGAAGCACTAGCGATAATAACGTCTCCCTGTGACATCAGAGCGAAATACAAACCGCTAACCTTTTACAGAAATACACAAACGCATCATTAACCCATAAACACTCGTGTTTTAGGGTGGATATTTTCCCCCTTTGATGCCTGTACAAAGTTCTTAACTTCAATCCCAGGGACCGGCATCAAAGGGGAAAAATCCACCCTGAAACACAGGGTGAGCTATGCGTAGGCAAGCTGTGTAATGTGTCATAAGCTATGCACTTTGCCGTGGAAGTCAGCGCGCGCGCCCCCTACTCCGTTTCCGGTGTTCGGGGTTCACGGTTAAAGCGTGGGCAGGTGTCGGGTCAGATCGTGCGCGCGCGCGCGTGTGATGACTGCCTACGCTTCCGTGACGATCATCTACCGCTTGGTGGAGAGCGCGAGCGTTTAGTTCGTGGGAGTGAGTTCAGTTCAGCAAGCTGCCACATTGTGCATGCGTGTGTTTGAGCGTGAGGGAGTGTGTATGTATGTGTGTGCGCGCGAGAGTGTGTGAGTGTTCAGTAGTCACCCAACAACACACTCCTTCCTGACGTTGGCTACAGCGCGCGACTGACAGCTGCCGGACTCTTCTCCGTTTTTCTTTCCTGTGCAGCAAGAAAACAGAAATACAGGTGAGTGTCACAAACAGTCCGAGACAACAGAAAGAAAATGGAGGATTTGTTTGTACTTTCGGAAAGCTTTTCGTTTTCTGCTCGTGCTCCTTTGACCTAGAATGCTGTTGTGTCGCACGCGCTTCGTTTTCGTGCCTCAGATGAGTCCTCGTGAAGTTTGTGTGTGTTTGAGAGAGAGAGAGCGAGAGCGAGACCCACACGCTGATGTGGCGCGAGCTGCGCTCGAGACACTCGAGGCGCTCAGTGATCTCTGAGGTAAAAAAAAAATAACGACAGAAGTTTTCTGACTGAAAACCAAACTGGAGCTCGACGTGTAGCTTTTCTCTTTAGTCGCAGAAGACTAGAATATCAGACTAGAATATCGTAACCCAGTTTTGTGGAGCTTTATTTTCATTTTTTTATAGTTTTTTATGTCAGAGATGACGCGAATTTCATGTCATTTCCTCGGTTAAAAAAGAAAAGAAGGAAAAAAAACCCACACACACACACACACACCCACACACACACACACACACACACACACACACACACACACACACACACACACACACACACAAAAACGAATCTTTTTTGTAAACTATCATCCTGTTTTTCATTAAACTTTGTACTAAAGTTGTTAGACGATATAATTTGAGCTGTCTGTTATCAATTATAACCACCAAAAACCATCTCCCTATAAGCAGAGCTAGGATTTAAGTGGTATTGTGGCATGGCTTTGGTGATATCACAAAATAAAAATCATATCGCGATACTATGAGTCTTCGATAAACGATATGGATCACGATATTTGGTTTCCTAACATCAGCTTCTGTATTGAAAACTGTATCTAAGTCCAGAGGTTTTATTCAGCACTATAAAAAGAAAGTAATGAGGGAATGGATTGAAAATGAAACAACTGGTACAAAAAAAAACAAAAACAACCCCCCCCCCCCCCCAAATAACGTTACCCCTTGTTAGGCCATGAAAAATATCATAATCATGAATATGTATCACCATATATAGGTTTCCTAACAAGCTGCCAGCAGGACAGTGGTGTTGTGTTTGAAAATAAACCTTTAAAAATTAGTTTGATGATACTTTTATACAAAATAACACTGAAAAATTGGAAAGAAATACTATAAAATAAAATATATATATCATTTTACAATGTAAAATTTAGAAAAGTATCAAATCTGCTTCCAAAGTTTGTCATTTTTGTTGACATTTTAAAAAAAAAATCACGATATCTCAGAAAAGTATATCCTGAAATAATTTATGATGATATCAGTATTCTACCATCATACTTCCCAGCCCTACTCCTTATTCGAGTGATGAAGTTATAAAAGTACAGACTCCTACTTAACACTCAGAAAAGTGCTTTTAGTTTGTTTTCTAACCCTGTGGACTAAAGTTTGTAGCTAGCTGGTATTTATTGTACTTTTTTTTTTTTTTGGTAAGTGGATATCATAAGTGATATCACATCACGATACTTCGAGTCATCGATACTTGACACGAGTCACGATATTTGGTTTTGCTAGCATTATTAGCCTCTACGGAAAACTGTCAATTCAACATGTTTTATTCAAAAATGAAAAATAATGTGTAAAATGAAACGGTGTAATAATGCTACATATGTATTATTGACATTTCTACATTGAACTTACAGTTATAAGTTATAAAATCTCTGACAATACTTTTTAAAATATTGTTAACGTTTTAGCGTATCGATATGATTCAGATTAACTTTTGTCTTTCTCAGTGATGTGAAATAGGTTTTAGTGCATTTAATGGTACTTTTAAAGAAATAAAACCTTGCTAAGCTAACTACGAATTTCAAACCTGACCTAAAAAAATACCTGTTTAAGTTTAACCCCCCCAGAAAAAAAAAAAGTTTGATATTTGATTTGTCATAATGTTTTTTAAATTTTTTTATTAATGTTTATTTATTAGAAATGTAGTAATAAAATCTAAGAATTGTAATTGTAATAATTGAAATTATTTTTAAAAAATAAATTGTTTTCTGGGGTCTTTTTGTGTGTGAAATTTTGCACCGAGAGTTTTTCTTTACCGCCATTGTGCCTCAGTGTCTTGACTCCTTGTTAAGGTTTATTTGTGGTCCTTAGGGGGTCGTAAATATAAATTATGCTAGCTACCGAACTACAACACTAGCTCTATTTGCTATTTGTGAGCTCGACAAGCTTTTGATTTAATCAACACCGCAGCTAAATTCCGGCTGTGTGCGTCAGATACTTCTTCTTTTTTTTTTTTTCTCCCAGTGAATTAATGGGACATCTGTCACTGGGGGTTAATGCCCTCCTTATGAGATGGTGGTGGAGGGAATGCTTTTCCCAAATGTAGGTCAACTCTGACTTTCCAGCCGAATCTGGCGTTGGTTTTGCTGTGAAGTTCTAACATGAAACACATGTTTTGCTGTTGAACACGGTTAGCTGTATTTTAATGCTGTTCTCTCCCCTGGCATGATGTAAACTGTGTACATTTCAGTAAATGTTCCCTAAAATGGTGTTCACTTTAAGCTTGTGTTGTCATCTTTCATTATAAGTTGACACGGCTATCAACAAGCTTTCAGCGGCAAGTGTTCCAGTTCGAGTGCATTCCACATTTGTCTTTATTCCGACAGGAAGTTTGGTTTGAGTGCCTCTGTTATATAGTGTAACGGCAACCTCCTTTACTAAGACTTTTTCCTTTCTTTCTTTCTTTTTTTAAAAATTTTTTTTAAATAAATTATTTTGATCAAATTGACTAAAGGGTGGGGCTACAGTATCTAAAACCTGATTTAGCGATGCCACTAAATAAACCAATCACGTCCACGATTAAAGGATGACGATGCGGTGCTCACAAAACCTGCACGCTAAGCTTGCTAGCTAGCTGAGCTAATGTCGTTACATTTCACACGATCATCTAAATACTGAAATCTTACTCGTGACTAAGGTGAGCCAGTTCACTAGCAGTTAGCTAACCGGCTAGGTATGCTAGGTAATGGTAGTGACATTAGGCTATTAGGGAACGCAGTTTCTAATTTGCATATTCATAAAATACGATGTAGCGTATTATTCTGCGAATATTATGTTTAATGGTTTAAACGGCATGTTCACGGGTATGTGACTAGCTTGACTACAACTAGCTTTATCCTGTGTTCACATTCGTGACCGGTCATTTTTTTTTTTTATGTATGTTCGCTGCGATTTCAGCGACAAGCTGTTTCAATTGTATGCAAATTAGGTATGATATGATTAGGCTCGAATGATTCCTCGGACCGATCCTATGGAGCGGCGTTTCTTTAGTTCTACACTTACGTCTTATTCTTTATTTAATACCTGGAATTAATCTCCACGAACGTGGAAGGAAAACGTATAACTGCGGTTTCAGGTTATCCTGTCGTATACGACCTCTCGTTATATGTGTATAGAAATGTTACGTTACAACGAAAATAAAATAACGCTTGGAGGGAAGTAGCTGAGATCGTTTGTGCCTCTGGTGAGCGTACGTAGCTATTACAGATAGCTTGCTTTGCTAATCCGAGAACAAAGCTAGAACGTGACATTCAGACCCAAACAACGGTTTTCATACTCGTGAGTGCGTTATTTAATTTGCGTCTAGCTACTTAGCTTTAGAAACGATCATTTACACGTTGGAATTATAAAACGCCGAACGTTTCACGCCCCCACACACGACAACAAACCACAAGTGGCTTGTCGCTCGCTAGTGCGAACGGACACAGGGTTAAGCTCTTCCTCTTGGCCTTTTGAGGACCGGTTCGAGGACCCCACTTCATCCGACTGACTACGAGTCGTTGTCTTCAGGTGCCGGATTTAACCCTGTAGCTCGGTTCCCGCTCTCTTTCTTTTTTTTTTTTTTCTTCCTCCCCGTCCTGTTTACATGCCATGGAGCGTGAGAGTGTTTGCTTTCTCAAGAGGATCCACTTGTGCGCCTCGTTCTTTACCCTCCCGTTCCTATGGTTGCCATAGGAACCCGTCTGGCATTCACGAGACTGAATTAAGTCGTCTGGGACGGAAAGAAAGAATGGGCGGGCTTTATTTAAATGGCCGTGCGGTCGCATGTCTTTCACCGGGAGTCGGGTCGGGTCGGGTCGGGACGTCTGTGACGGTGCGGCGCTGTTTGCTGTCAGGTTTAACAACCGATATAAAGCGGTCTCGTTTGGCTCGACGGAGAAGCTTGTTTTCGGGATCCTTGAACAATTTTACGCTGCTCAGTTTGGAAGGGTGCAAAAAAAAAAAAAGAAAGAAAGAAAAGAAAAGCAGAACTCATTGTGTGGCATGGTACATTTCAGCCAGTGTGGGTCTTTAGTGTGTGTAGAGTTACTCCTTTTGTAAGCTGTGAAAAGCGTCACTGAAAGCTGCCTTTGTTGTTGTGGGAAATCAAAGCTGGCCCTGTCTCTCAGCGGGGGTGTGTGTGTGTGTGTGTGTGTGTGTGTGTGTGTGTGTGGAGGGGGGTTGGAAAGAGGAAAGGCCTGGGGGTGTTAACCAGCGCCTCGGTGTACGTCGCATGCAGATGAACTTCAGTTTGTCTGCCCCCCCTTTGGGATCTTCTAACACTCTTTCCAGATGTTTTTAAAAGCCCAGATGTTCTGACGGTCGCACCTGAAACATATCACACATGCTTTAACTTTAAGAGGCTTCATTAGTCCTTCATTACCTCCTTATGAACAACTATCTAATTACTATGACAATATCCAAGAAGAGAAACATGAACCTCTCTCTCTCTCTCTCTCTCTATCTCTCTCTCTCTCTCTATCTCTCTCTCTCTCTCTCTCTCTCTCTCTATCTAACCTGATTAATTTTTTTTTCTCTCTTTCTTTCTTTCTTTCTTTTTTAATAAACTGATGCTGACACACTTTACAGCGTGTCATTCCCAGAGGTTGGGTCAGTTTCAGTTGCATGTCTGGTTTATCCACTCACAGAAGAATAATGCTGTTCTTTTGTATTATTTTCAACATCTCAGCGTTGACATGTTCAGGATTTCAGATTCGTTTTGTTCAGTACGGGATTAGACCCAGTCATGTGGGTTTTTTTTGTTTTGTTTTGTTTGTTTGTTTGTTTCGTCTTTCCTTTCTACTTGTTGTGACCTGTATGGAAAAGTACAGTACGATAAGGAGTAAGGAAAGTGTCCTACTTCCCCCCCCCCCCCTTCTTCTTCTTCTTCTTCTTCTTCTTCTGCAGGAGTATCAGAGATAAGCGAAAGACGAACTTCAGGCGGTAACGTGATACTTCGGACCTTCGTTCTTCCCTCGCTCAGCATATGGATAAAAATAGCAGCGCTGTTAAAATTCTGACATAGCTGTGGAAACGAGCCGATGGGGTTTTTAGAAGGTTGGAGGGAAGCGGTGCGGAGTCTGTCAACTCGACATTTTTTCATTTTTGACACTTTTCTGCTAAGTCAGAACAGAGTTTTGTGCACTTTGTGGGAATTTTGAGCTTTGAAGAAGAAAATCTTCTAGCAGTTATTACTGATGACCTACTTTTATTTTCTCAAACTGTCTTTGCTACTATAAATCATCATCATCTCCACTCTTTCTAACTCTTTAAGTGTTATTTTTATTTTTATTTTATTTTTTTTAATCAGAAGCACTTATAAGAAACATCCACAAACAAGCCCTGATTGTTCATCGTCTTTCAGAACAAGACAAAGCTTGTAGCTGTCAATCAAATGAGGGGGAGGGGGAGGGGGGGGGCAAACAGGAATAAGTAACGGATTTAAATACTACGAACGTTCAAACGCAAAATTCGTTCAAGAATACTTGTAGCTTTTGTCTTTGGTGGAAATAGCTCACGATTTAGAGGCTACTTGATTTAAAAGCGATGTTTCCTCACACACCTCCGGTGGCCAATCAGCGAATAGGTGGGCGGGCACTTCGGTTTGGGTTCCGCTGTGCCGCCTGAGCCGATGTTTATTCTTCCCCTTATAAAGACCTTCCTCTCCTGAATAGCACTTTTTTTTTTGTGTTACTCTACAATAGTGTTTATTGTCTACACACTCGCAGATGTATTAAGTAATCTCTTTAGTCACAGATTAGCCACCTCCGGGACTTTTAAACCACTTACAAACCGGTTTCAAGTCTTTTAATGTCATGAATCCATACGTCCAAATACTTTGTGACCGTTGTGCCTTTGCACTGTTTGGAAGTTGATCTCTGGATACGGGCGTCTTGAAATATTAATTAATGGTAACAGTGATGATGTTTATAACAGTGAGTTATTTCGTGTTCAGCAGTAATTAATCTGGAAGGCGTTTATGTTTTGAGATTTTTAAAAAATTTTTTCATGGCAAATCGACTCCAATTTCCAGGGAAACATGCGAGAGTAAGAGTTTTTTTGTTTGTTTGTTTGTTTGTTTGTTTGTTTTGAGACGGCTCGATTCAAAACCTAGCTACATGACGAAAAGCTTAAAAACAGGAAGACAGATGAGAGATGTCTTGAGTTGAATTGGAGGGGTTTAGAAAAGGAGAATGAAGGAGAGCGTGATGTAAGACGGGTAAAAATATCCACACTGTATGAACACGTATGTGGGAGTTTACTGGGACTTTAACGTTCAATGCGAAGGCGCGCATCCCAGTAAATTCCCATGTAACTGATAGATAAAAGGTAAACTGCTTGTAATGTCCCAGGTTTCGAGTGTGAACGCTGTATAACACTCGTGACCAGAATGATGGAACCTGTTTCACAAGTGTTTTTGTTAAACTTTTTTTGTTGTGAAACATTTACGGCGTTTGGCCGACGCCCTTATCCCGAGCGACTTACATTTACCTCATTTATACATCTGAGCAGTTCAGGGTTAAGGGCCTCGCTCAAGGGCCCAGCAGTGGCAGAGGTTGGCGGCGCTGGGATCTGAACTCGCGACCTTGCGATCAGTAGCCCTGTGTCACACTTTTCCGGTGCGTATGCGACACGCGTGAACGTCTCGACGAGGCACTCGAGTGTCTGAGGCTTTACACGGGGTTCTGTCACCTTGTGTCTTTCACAGAAGTAGCAACTCTTTCGTTTCGCGGTTGGTGTCTCGTGCACAGCCGTGTCCTCGCTCTCATAGCCACATCTTGTTACTTTCAGTTTTTCTGTGTACTCAGGAAGTGTATCATACGGCGCTCAGGCTGAAGCACCATGTAGGTCAGGGGTGTGACTGCAGTATCATTACAGACTTCAAGAACCATCATTTGGACTTTGCCTCAGTTATTAGCACAGATGTATCTGATTTCTGAAGCTTGTATCTGCGTTCTGATCCATCCTGAGCTTTGAATTTGTTCTCATAGTCAAATCTTTCTATAATTATAATGTTAAAATATAAAATACAATGTCCTGAAAAGTTTGTTCTGTTCTCTCTCTCTCTCTCCATTTTAGAGTCAGCAAAATGGGCAAAGGTTGCATCTCAGCCACCAAGTACTTTCTGTTTCTCTTCAACCTCCTGTTCTTCGTGAGTATGGTTCTCTTTCTTATTGAGACTTGACCCTTGAGTTCAGTAAATAAATAAAGAAATGCCGTAGCGGTGGGATGGCGTGAGGTTAAACGCGTTCATCGGCGCAGTATCCTTAACAAATGATTAATTAATGTTAATGAATGCAGACTTAGTGTGAGTAGTAGTAGTGATTCATTCAATTTCAATTCAGAAGACTCAACTAGCATTATTATTATTATTATTATTATTATTATTATTATTAGCTTTCGATTACTTATGGACGTTTTGTGTATTTTAACTGATTTCGGGTGGGCGGGGCTTTATTGTGACTGGGCGATGTCACGTAATAGCGTGTGTGAATCAGAGTTAATGTGTTTACATCAGCTTCAGAAACTGATTTGACCTCTTTCCTGCTCTCAACTCCACCTTTTTTAGATTGTACAAGTCACATATTAATCACTGTAGGTTTTTTTTTAAATTCATGCGTATAAAATCAAAACAGAAACGCCACCCCGTCGTTATATAACCCGACACGCCCGAAAATTTCTGATCAGATGGTTTTTAATAGAGTTTTAACAAATTAAACTGTAGTTAAGGACAGAACCTTTTAAAGAAAACAAAAAAACTCCGCCCTGAAACACACGAAACATGTTTTATAATAAAATATCTTTGATGTGTTTAATGATCCTGGTGCTTTATGCCGTGTTTTTGGAGACGTCGTATGCTGTGGCGGAGACGTTTTTGCACACACGGGACTCAAAGTCCCGGAATGCACCGCGGCCATACGGCGACATATAGAGACTCGGCCCGGCTGGTTAGCGATCGACGAGATGACGAGCGCGACGACGTTCACCGGAAGCCGATCTGTTTGAGCAGAGTGAACAGACGGGGAGATAAGAGAGCCGGACAGACGAAAACACTAAAGCGCCGCCGCATCGCACTGTTTAGGTAGAGATGAATAAGGAAAAGAAATCTTAGTGCGCCGTTATCAGCACGTCGTCAAACGGCATTGTGGGTAATGTAGGAGTCAGACAACCCACTCATAAGTTTCATATAATGAAGAAACAGGTTTTTTTGGGGGGGGGGACTGTCCAGTTTGCGCAACCGTTTCATTTTGAGATACCGTTCCCCCGCCCCCCTTCAGCTGTTAGGCAAGATTTATGGTTTTAACATAAGAGTTCTCTTTATCAGCCTCATCTAGCCATCTCTCTCTCTCTATCTCTCTATCTCTGTCTCTCTCTATCGCAAGACATTCCTGTAATTACAGAGATGATAAGCGGGCGGTTCTCTTGCGGGTCCCTGCCTCTGCCCCCACCCTGAGTAAATGAAACCTCTTACCCAGGCGTACGCCCTCTAAATCACAGGCCTCCATCATCAGGTCCAAACAAATTCTGCAGGAGCTGTAGCATTATCCCTCGCACATACAGTATGTTTGGATCAAAGCTGTGCCACAGGAGGACGATAAAAGCCTCGAGATGTTTGGGCTTGGATTCGTACCGGGAATGAAAGAGCAGAAAAGCGGAGCAGTGATGGATTACAGCCTTCGTTACTACGAGGTGTAGCACCAGTTATTTCAGGAGCGGCCATTTTATTTTTTATTTTTAGTGACCGGGATCTGATAGTAGACGTATCAGAGCTGAGTCTCTCCCGAAACACTGGATCGGTACCGTATCAGGCTCAGCATAGTGTCCCTAACCCGACCCGATCCCTCTCGCCTTCTTTATCCGACGCTTATTTATTTATTATTTTATTTTACTGTTAACATATCCTGTAAATGCTTATCAGCATCTTATTACGTTTACACCACAGCGCTCTTGAACCCAGCGTTCTGATTGGTCTATAGTTTCTATAGTAACGGCTCGTTCATACGGACGACCCTCGTCACAGCCTGAGCCGAGTAATAAACGTATAAAAAACGGTGTTTGTTTTGTTTTATTTAATAAAGGACGACGCGTGTGATCGTTGATATGGTGAAGTTTTCTGTAAGGAGATGTTTGTTTAACGTTTATGGAAGGAGTCTCCGGTTTTAGCGCTTTGTAACAGTCAGAGGAAAAGGTCTAACTTTAAGCGGGTTTACTCTCGCGATTTTGCGGTTTCCCGCGGACAAGCTAACTTCAAGAGAGAGAGGAAAAAGAGAGGCCGACGTGTATAGCCGCTATAACGTGAGTGAGAACGGGAACTCACTCGTTTCGTGGACGCGAGCATCGAGAGCACGACGTATTTGTTCGTTAGTGAATGAAAAATGATAATCGTTGGTCAATTGCTGTGGTATAAGAGGAATAAAAAAACGCGCCGAGATACGCCGTTATTGGAAAAAAAAAAAATCAGGAACAAATATAACGGCGTGCCACACGACGCAGCAGAGCTCTTAAAACCTGAAACAGGAAGTGCTCAGCGCAGGCCTTCAGCTGAACTATAGACCAAATACTAAGATTGATGGGGTGCGTTTAGGGCAGGTTATGGTGTTCTCGAACAGAGGCCACATCCGCTGCAGCCTCCTCCTCCTCCTCCTCCTCCTGCTGCCACGCAGAGCCATGGCTCGATCAATCCCAGATGTTTTAGTGTTGTACTACAGAGGAGAGAGACAGAGACAGAGAGACAGAGACAGAGAGACAGAGACAGAGAGAGAGAGACAGAGAGAGAGAGACAGAGAGAGAGAGAGAGAACTGCTCCTGAGAAGGAAAAAAAAACTATGCTTAGAACTTCTTAGTGTCTCCAGTACACTCTGGCAGAGTTTACACACACACACACACACACACACACACACACACACACACACACACACACTCTTTCCTCATTTCGTCCCGTCCAAGTGATTTGGAGCTTGTGAATTTAAAACGTGAGGCCCTGCTTTTCCCTCTTTCTCTCCAGTTTGTGATTAATTTCTCTCTCTCTCTCTCTCTCTCTCTCTCTCTCTCTCTCTCTCTCCCTGCAGATCTTCGGAGCCCTGATTATGGGCTTTGGACTCTGGATCCTCCTGGACAATCAGAGCTTCATTGCAGTCTTGCGTAAGTATTCCCGGCGTAATCAAAGCGTGCGATAAGAAATCCGATCCGTTCCTCGGGATCCGAGGAATCTATCATTTCAGATAACCTCGTGTTTTGTTAACTTCAATAAAACGAGCCCTTTCCGTTTGCTCTGTAATTTCATTCTCGTTAAGAAGTGACTAGAGGACCCCCTCCTTTCTTTTTTTTTTTTTTTTTTTCTTTTTCTTTACTCTCTCATTAGCGGCGGCTCCCGTTAGCTCTCGCCCTGCCTCTCTGACTCACGATGTTGTGACTCGGTAGTGTGGGACCTTTTTACACGACCATCTGTGTCTGATTTCGCTTCTTTTTTGTTTGAGTACGGTTGCTTTGGCGTCTTTGCGACGTCACGTGATGTAGGCTGTTAGACGGATTCTGTAAGAATTTCTCATCACCCGCTTTATGCATTAACACACACACACACACACACACACACACACACACACACACACACATACTGATCTGTTTTCCATCCTGAAGGCTGTTGCAGAGAGGTCAGTGGGTCTGTGTGTTAGAGGCTGTGGAATAGAGCCCGGGTTCACGAGCGGCGCGGATAACCGGGCTGCCAGCACGAGGGTGACGTAACGCTACCCGAGGCGGCGCGCAGGTGCTCCGGCCGCGCCACACTGGGCTCATTTAGCCGCTCGCTCATTAGCATGCATCACGTCAGCTCTCGGATCCATGTTAGTCATCGGCGTGAACGAATTTGGTGAGCGACACTATCTGAGCAGGAGAAGAACAGAGAGCCGTCTCTTTTCCACGCATCAGCTACAGTACGTCAAGGATTCCAATTGGCTGAAGGCTGGATTGGCTCGGCGTTACGCTTTCGATGATGGCTCTGGACTCGAACCGAAGTTAATGCAGAACATCTCCGAGACTGGAGCACGCTTACCGTAAACACAGCCAGGGATTCGAGCCTGCCAACCTTTTTTATGAAAAAAAAAAAACAAACAAACATGATTTTTAGCTTTTCTGTTCACGGACATTGAGTTCAGATGTTCTTAATATGTTCATCAAACTCGGGAGACTAGCCAGACAATTATGAACTCGTACGCTCTGGGAGTCCATGTTCCTCCATGCTGAAGCGCTGGAAACTTTTAGATCGGAACTCGAGAAATCCGATTGCAGCGTAACTGAGGTTACGTCCGCAAATATCGCTCGTCCACGCTGGAACGTCTGGGAACGCTCCTGTATGTCCCCATATCGCACGTGCGTGAAAACGTAAGGGGCTTTGGTCTGCGTCATTTCCGTCGGGCGTTTATTTAAAAATACGATCTGAAGGTTGTACGAAGTCACGTTAATCTTTAACGACGCTACCAGACCGGATAGCATGTACAACAACTGCAGTACAACATCGTCAGATGTAGAGAAAAAGATCCGTTGTCAAATTTATCCGGATTAACGTGGACGTAGCCTCAGCCCTTATGGAAGCCCCGCCCCCTTTCCTCACATCTCTAGTAATATCGTCTCGGTTTTGGTGACGGTCTCGATTTCTCTCACGATAAATGGAAAACGTTTTGAGTTCATTAATGTAACTTTGATAATTAGCATTAATAAAGATATCGATATAAATTAATATTAATATGTAACATTAATATAGTTAATTATATATTAGGGATGCCATCGAAATATTTTGGCCAAGAAATTACTTTATGGACCAGAAAACGGCACGTTTAGGATGAAAGAGGCACCTTTTTTTCAGACAAAGGAGAAAATTGGGCTACGATGACAATTTTCAAATACTTTTAAAGGTTATAACAATTAGGAAGTGATTAAATGAGCGTTTGCTGTAGTGATTACTGCTCAAAAAAACTTTTTTTCTAGATAGAAAGACGAAAATAAACTTTTCCACTGTAAACCTTCCTCCTTTCCTGGATGTCTATATCTGAGCTAAAACAGATGAGCTAGCGTTTACCGTATAATCCTGTGTATATGTGCACTCAGAACCTTAGACAAGTAATTTTGTGAAAGGATTATATCAAAAATCACCATTTTAACCCTTTACTGCATGGTGTTGCCATATGGCAACAGTTATTTTATCTGCAATTTTTTATTTTTTTTTGTTATAAGCAATAATACAAAACTACTTAATTTTCCTATTTAACTGGAAAAAGCGGGCTTTAACTTTGACATAACATAAAATGCCATTTCACATGACCAGGAAGTGCTGCTTGCACTTCCTTTTCTGCAGTCACATGACACGCTGAAGGTCATCAGCGGAAGGCTCTCAAAATGAGATTCATTTTTCAATATTTACGCAAAACTACTTAAAGGGAAAAAAAAAAAAAAAAGAATGCTATCTGAGATAAGTTAACATTTATTTTTTGTCATTTAAACAAGTTCATATATTTTGAGCATTCCATCAAATGGTAAAATGCAATTGTTGCCGTATGGCAACGTGATGCGATAATGGAACTGTGGTATGTGCGTTCATGAATTGAAACGGGCCTACATAGCAGAAAAGACACTAGGCTTCTCTAATAGTATATTTACATTTTTTCACATTCAAAGTAAGAAAAACTGTTGTGATTTCAGACATTTTACACCTTATTTTCTAAATTTTATGTTTCAAGAGAGAGAATTAAAAAGATACTTCAGATTTTTGTATGTATTTTGAGAAATACATAAAAGAAATAAAAGAAATAAAAATCCATAAGAGCATTTTTTTAATGTAAATGTAATTCATGCAGTAGAGGGTTACGTCAGGTTCCTCTCAAAATTTTTCCTCCTGTCATCTCAGGGAGTTTCTCGCCCTGGTTTATTTGTTTATTAGAGATCTAAATCAACATCCTGAATTTCCATGAAGCCGCTTCGTGTCTGTGTCTGTGGTCAAAAGCGCTGTACGGATCAAAACCGAAATCGAAAACGTTCGACGACGACAATGCATCTGCCAAAAGTGGAGGTGTGTAAATCTGAAAATGGAGGGGGGGAATCATTTTCAGCGACATTTATTAGGTACGACTCGAAAGCGAAAAATCCGAATGATCGGCTCGAACGATTCCTCGGAACGATCCTTCGGTCCTAAGCGTTTCTTCAGCTCCTGGCTCACAGCTTTAGTTCCTACCTGTCATTAGTTATATGGTTATAACCGTGGTTTATCTTATCCTGACATATACAGTAACACCTGCGATTAAATGTCTATAGAGTTGGAAGCATCAAACAACCAATTTTCACACTGTAATTAGTTTGGTTTAGAAGCTACACTTATATGGCTAAAAGTTTGTGCACCCCTGACCATTACACACGCGCTTGTTGTGCTTGTTGAACTTCTCGTTCCAGATTTAGTCCCCCTGTGCTGTTATAATAAGCTCCACTCTTCTGGGAAGGCTTTCCAGTAGATTTTGGAGCGTGGCTGTGAGGTAAAGAGCGTTTGTGAGGTCGAGCAGGAGGTCTGGGGTTCAGTCGCCGTTCCAGTTCATCCCAAAAGGTGTGGGGTGGGGTTGGGTTGAGGTCAGGGCTCTGTGCAGGAGTTCTTCCTTGTGAAGGTCAGGTGTCAACATACTTCTTGCCATATAGTGTATTTATACAGTGGGGGGAAAAAAGTATTTGATCCCCTGCTGATTTTGTATGTTTGCCCACTGACAAAGAAATGATCAGTCTCTAATTTTAATGGTAGGTGTATTTTAACAGTGAGAGACAGAATAACAACAAAAACATCCAGAAAAATGCATTTCAAAAAAGTTATAAATTGATTTGCATTTTAATGAGGGAAATAAGTATTTGACCCCCTATCAATCAGTAAGATTTCTGGCTCCCAGGTGTCTTTTACACAGGTAACCTCTCTTAAAGGGAGTGCTCCTAATCTCAGTTTGTTACCTGTAAAAAGACACCTGTCCACAGAAGCAATCAATCAATCAGATTCCAAACTCTCCACCATGGCCAAGACCAAAGAGCTGTCCAAGGATGTCAGGGACAAGATTGTAGACCTACACAAGGCTGGAATGGGCTACAAGACCATCACCAAGCAGCTTGGTGAGAAGGTGACAACAGTTGGTGCGATTATTCGCAAATGGAAGAAACTGTCAGTCTCCCTCGGTCTGGGGCTCCATGCAAGATCTCACCTCGTGGAGTTTCAATGATCATGAGAACGGTGAGGAATCAGCCCAGAACTACATGGGAGGATCTTGTTAATGATCTCAAGGCAGCTGGGACCATAGTCACCAAGAAAACAATTGGTAACACACTACGCCGTGAAGGACTGAAATCCTGCAGCGCCCGCAAGGTCCCCCTGCTCAAGAAAGCACATGTACAGACCCGTCTGAAGTTTGCCTGAATGATTCAGAGGAGAACTGGGTGAAAGTGTTGTGGTCAGGTGTGGTCAGATCTCTTTGGCATCAACTCAACTCGCCGTGTTTGGAGGAGGAGGAATGCTGCCTATGACCCCAAGTCATAACACCATCCCCACCGTCAAACATGGAGGTGGGAACATTATGCTTTGGGGGTGTTTTTCTGCTAAGGGGACAGGACAACTGCACCGCATCACAGGGACGATGGACAGGGCCATGTACCGTCAAATCTTGGGTGAGAACCTCCTTCCCTCAGCCAGGGCATTGAAAATGACCTTAATGACTTGGAGAGGATCTGCAAAGAGGAGTGGGACAAAATCCCTCCTGAGATGTGTGCAAACCTGGTGGCCAACTACAAGAAACGTCTGACCTCTGTGATTGTCAACAAGGGTTTTGCCACCAAGTACTAAGTCGATGGGGTCAAATACTTATTTCCCTCATTAAAATGCAAATCAATTTATAACTTTTTTGAAATGTGTTTTTCTGATTTTTTTGTTGTTATTCTGTCTCTCACTGTTAAAATACACCTACCATTAAAATTATAGACTGATCATTTCTTTGTCAGTGGGCAAACGTACAAAATCAGCAGGGGATCAAATACTTTTTCCCCCCATTGTAGCTGTTTCCCATCACAACTTCGAATAGACTCCGAGCAACAGACTACAACTGACGCGAATGAACACGTTTCGTGATTTTTCTCCTTTTTTTTCCTCCTTATCGACGAGCGGAGAGAAAGCGACATGAGTTTTGTCGTGTTTGGAGCAGGACACTCCGAACAACTGGCCGTGTACAGTGAATTACAGCAGAACAGCCCTCAGGGTTCACATTTGGCACAGTGAAATACAGCCATGAGTGAAATCTGAGCTGTTTTTCAGTTGCCTAGCACGGTAACCTCTAACTGTTTAACCCTTCTTTCACATTCGCCCAGATTTTCGTTTAGGGTTTGCTCATTTTTTTTTCTTTTTTTTTTCCATCCGTTGTTTAATTTGGTGTCGGTGTCATGGAACTCTTCATGACCCACATACATCTGGGTCACATGGTGAACGCGTCCATGTCTCATGTTTCCAGTCTCCGGCCGCCATATTTCACCAGACAGACACATTCCTGCAGTCAGCGATAGTTTGTGGACGTTTGTCGGTTCTCTCAGGGATCCCTCGTCCGTCGAGCATTAACAACACCCCCCCCCCTCCCCCCCCCCCCCCCCTCGCTCTGTCTCTCTTTCCATGTCAGGAAAAGAAAGCAAGTTTACAGAACGCCATTGTTCCTCTGATCCAGCCGCTAGCAGCCTTCGCAGTCCTGCTGATCCCCAGAGAATCGCCACGTTTCCGCTACGCACCGGGCGACCGAGGCTGAACGTACACAATGCAAAGAACACGTGTGCGAAACTGCGTGCAGCTTGGGAACATGGTCACGTCTGCAGAATTCCCTTTACAGATTCAGATTCTCTCGGCCATAAATCGAAGGAAGAGCCCCGCTTACGTTTATTTTCCGCTTTCTCGAATGCTTTGAGGTTGCGGTGTTGAATCCGGCGGTTAAACTCGCAGAAAGCAGCTTTGTTGAACGAGTTCTCATAAGGATTTAACATTTATTTGGCTCTTGTTGCTGGAATTTTATGGAGGCAGACTGTTGAGAATAATTAGTGCCACATGTTGTGTTTTTGTTTTTGTTTTTTTTTTTCCCCTTAATGAAATGTTGTTTAGATCAGACAGTAACACGGTCTTTGATCTGTAATGATCTGTGACCTGGGGCTGGCCTATGTGACGATATAATATCTATATCGTGCTATAAATTATATAATAAGGCATATAGCATATATAAGGCATCCCTAAGGCATTATATACATAGTAAGTAGTGTTCCTAGGCCATAACAGTACATCTGATAATGTTTTATTCCTCTTATACCACAGCAGTTTTCCCAATGATTATAATTTGTAATTTATTATTAAATAACACATCATACTTTTTATCCATTTATAGTTATATTTAATGTCTGTGAAACGAGTTGCTTCCTGTTATGTTACAGCTTCTCTCTTTTTTTTTTTTTTTTCTTTTTCCGTTTTTCTCTCTCGAAGAAAAGAGACGAAAAAATTGTATGAAAACTCATCACAGGTTTCAGCTTTACCTCTGACACCGGAGACTCCTTCTATAAATGTTAAAAAAATAAATAAATAAACGTCTCCTTACAGAAAACTTCACCATGGCAACAGTTACGGGTTTGTCTTTGTTAAACAGCGGTACGTTTTTAAAAAAAGTTTATTATTAGCTTTAGTTTACATCGATCCCCGTGAAGTCCCTGCGAATGAGCTGTTACTATAGAAACGATGACGTATTAGAAAGAGCGCGGTGAGATTCACAGCTGCAGAATTGCTAACTGATCGACACCTCCTGACCAATCAGAATTGAGAATTTAACAGCAGGTTACGTAGTAGGTGTCTGGAATGTGCTGATCGACTGGCGCGGAATTCCACGAGGCTCTTCAGACCCATCGCCGTGATCGATTGAGTGCGTCATTAACGTCTCGTCAGTGAGATAACAGAGTAAGAGACACACTTTGGACTGGTACTGCAGATTACATCGGGGTCATTGTGTCACACTGTTGTGTTGTAACACTTTTATGGAGCGACTGTACACTGCGCTATTGTTCAGAGAGGAGGCTTGTGGTGGTGGTGGTGGTGGTGGTGGTGGTGGTGGTGATGTTCTCACCATGGAGCAGGTGTACGGGAAGGCGGGTAGGGTGAGTAGGAGTGACTGACTAACTGAATGCGAGGGTGTGATGTCACTGGGGGTTAGCAGTGAGGTTTAGGGGCGGCCCCACACTTTGCCGTGGAACCACCGTCGTGTCATCAGCTGGTATGTTTGAGTCATACACAGAGGTTCCTCTTATCTGGAGCTCTGACGTCTCTTTTTGGACCTGATTGGATGATTACCTCACCGCTGATCGCCTGTCGGTTCTCATCTCTTTTGTGTCCGGTTGTGACTTTCTTGGACAGACAACACCATCTTTCCTCTGAGTTTTTCAGTTTGTAAAGACCACATGGTTAATGCTGACAGTCAGAGACGGCACTGTGCAGCTTTTTCTTTACCGATATTGAAACCGAAACCTCGAGAATCATCCGATAGCGATACCCGACCCATATTGTTTTGTTTTTGTTGGTAACTGAATCACTTTACAGTTAAACTCTTTCACACACAAATCACTTACTATGCAAATATAAGGAGATGTAATGTGTAAATATATTTAAAAAAAATACATTTTCCAAATTCATTTCCAATCTTTGCAGTTTGTTAGATACCTAAGAGTTGATACCTGATGATATGTTTGAGGTTTATCCCTAAATATCCAATCCAATCCAATCCAATCCAATCCATTTTCCCCCAATATCTGATACTGAGTAACACACAAGGATATTCAGAGATATCGGTATAATAAATAAATCGTTCCCTTGTGCATCTTTAAATGAATCAGTACCTCGTTGTCGGGAATTTGTTTTTTAATTGTACATTAAAAAATTAAAATATGACGGAGAATAAAACCGTAAACTATGTGTTTAATATTCTTAATAAAAGATATCTAAAAAGAAAGAATTTAAGCAAAACTAGGTCTCACGGTGAAGACGAATTATATGGTTGGGGATGTTGGTAACATTTCATCAAACAATCCTCAATTAGTAAAATAAATATTTCTATGAAATATATCTGAATTTCGATAGATTTATCTGAATAATGGCCGACTGAGCTGCGATTAATCCTAGGTGTCGCTGAGGAAACTTCACACAGAGCACCGGTTCAATCCTCACAACACACTAAGCTCGGATTAAACCCCGATTAAGAATCTCAGTCGTTGGTATCTCCTCAGAGCGTACGGTTTAATTTACCACGTGATCCGTGTCCGGAGAGGAAGGCCGTGACCTCCTGATCCGAACCCCGGAGCGTGTTTTGTGTTCTAACCGAACCAGATGTGGACAGCAGAACAAAATGGTTTACACGCAGTATTCGAATGCATTTGAATATTAATCACGTGTGAAATTTGCATAAATCTTATACTAGCCTCAGTCAGGTACACAATCACGACACGGGAGGTGAAAATCGCCCGTTTGAGCGGCGGAAATGCACACGGCACTTTCCAGCTCTTCGGGAGTCGTGATGTCATCACGTTGATTATTTTTCCTGAGTGAAACGACAAAGGGTCGTGTGTCCAAAACTTTTACGGAAACGCGTATTTCTGTAGACTTGCGTTAGATGACGGGAAGTCTAGTCGGACAAATTCGAATATGATTAGACAGATAAAATAAATAAAACTTTTCTATAACTTTTAACTTGTCTGTAGAAACGCGCGGTTCTATAGACCTCCGAACGCGTAAATATTATAAAATTCTAACGAATTATACAATTCTAAATGAATTTTATCGAAGCAAACATTGACATTTGTATGGTATAAAACCTATGATGTGAAAATCGGTTGTTTAGACAACGAAATCGAAACAGTTTTCCCAGTCGAATGCGAATAGTTCACTAGTTAAGTGGTCAGGTTTATTTTTTTTATTTACTTGCAATAACATCAGCTGGAACAAATGTTGTCCGTGGACTTCCTGCGGTTGTCTTGTGACCGATACTGCCCCCTGTTGACAGGCCATTTTTACTACATCAAGTGACAAGCGGCATTTTGCGAAAACTTTTATTGTTCTAGACCTGTTAGTCAGGTAGAAGTTAAACACGGTATCTTAAACATTTGAATGTGCTTTTTTGCATAAATTTGAATATGGAAATGAGTTTGAACAGCTCCATTGTCTGCTGATTTACATCTTTGTACCGTTTTGTATTTTTGTAGAGGACTCATCTACAGAGCTGAAGGTGGGCTCATACATTGTGATTGGTGTCGGTGCCTTCACCATGCTGATGGGATTCCTGGGCTGTCTGGGAGCGATCTACGAGATCCGCTGTCTGCTTGGACTGGTAATATACATAAACACACACACACACACACACAAACAAATATACAAATGTTTCATAATCTTAAAAAAAATCCCTTACTATAGAAACTTTTTATTAAAGCATTCAGTTTGAATCTGAATACGAAGATCCACGTATTTAGTCACGTGTTTGAACATGAACTCTACTGAGAGAACGATTCGACTCTGAATCGACTCCTTGCAGGAAGTGAATCAATTTTGGATTGCTGCATTTTTTTGGGGTGTTTTTTTTTTTTTTTTTTTTTTTTTTTGCACTGATTATTTATAAAATTATTTATTGAGCGCCGGCTCCATCTTCTTTGTATTCTGTTGAGTATTGTGATTTCTACACGTACTTAATCGGTAAAGGTTTCTTCCGCTTTTTCCATCGTTGTACGTTTGACCATACACATAACTCAGATGACTCTTTTTTTCTTTTCCCTTTTTGTTTAGTTTGCTTACGTGCATTGTGAAATCAAACCAACCCAAATAGCCTGAAAGTGCTGTTCTCGCTTATCGGACCAGTTCGTATACAGAAATTGCATGAATTATTTATAAGATGTGGTCTGCCTAGTGTCACGAAACTATGCAAAGACCTGTAAAACATTGTTTAGCAGCAATAACATCCACCAAATGATGCCTACAGCAGCTAATCAGACCTGTACGTCAGTGTGGGGGGGAGAATTTTAGACCTTTCCTGCCTTAAAAAAAAAAAAAAAAACATTTTTCACTTCATCAGTGTGGATTTAAACGTTACTTATTAATAAGCATATCATAAAAACACAGGCGACACACCGGTGCGAGCTGTTCGTAATCTAATCCCGAGTGGATCGGATTACGTGTGTTTCAGACTTCATGTGCAGACATGCATCATTAATCTCCTGATGAATCTCTGTTCCTCCGCAGTACTTCACTCTCCTGCTCCTCATCCTCATCGCTCAGGTGGTTGCTGCTGTCCTCATCTTTCTCCAGCGTGAAAAGGTGAGTGACGTCTTCACCCAGGCATCCGTCTTCTGCCTTGTTTGTTTGTTTGTTTGTTTATTTATACACATGCACATGAACACATGGACAGATGCTTCACATGTGTTTCAGCTGGAGGCGTTAGAGTCTCAGGACTGGATTTTCCAGTATGGCTTTCATTGCTTGGGTTTGTTTATTCAGGTTAACAGAACAATGGAGGATGGGGGGGAAGCGCTTGAGCTTGCTCAGAACTTATAAACACACTGCCCCCTATCGTACACATGGGGTAATTACACTAAAGCTCCATGCGGGGTAGCTGGACTTTGTGGTTTTGTAAACAGATCTCAGATCTCTGTGACATTATCAGTGTAAATTTCCCCACTTTGGACTTTCAAACTTTCCACTTTCAACTCAGGAGGAACTCAAGTATGGGATTTTTATTGATATCTTTTCGTATTTTATTGTTTGTGGGCAGCCTGTTGGCAGATTTATATATCACGGCACATGGAAATGTCTTCAGATATCGTGTTATGATATGATATGATATTTATATCACGTCGTCTCATCCCTGATGTGACAGGAGTTTTGTTCCCGCCACAAACGACTTCCGAAGTCCGGACGTTTCTCCTGTGCTTTGTTTGGTTTTATCTCCTGTTGTATTACATCAGGCGGCTTAAAACTGGTGAGGATAACGGCGTAGGATCGATAATCAACAAGATGGCTTCCTATTTCCTGGTTATAAACTGGCTTCTGTTCATACTTGAGCTCTCCAGTAATTGTCTGGGAATTGTACTTGGTTAGATTTCATCTTCTTGGCATTTCAACTCCTTCTTCTTGATGAATTAGTCACACACACACACACACACACAGTGATGGGATTCTGCCAACTTCATGTCTTTCTTCGTCCGTGAAGGGAAACATGTGACCAGGATCTCCAGTAAAGCGAGTATTCATCTTGGAGACAGATATTATTCTAGATTTATTTAGCTATTAAAGAAAGATTTGGATTAAAATGTAGAAGTTTCTGCCAGCTGGAGACGTGTAACTGCAGAGCAGGAGATTTTCCAGCGTAAATATCCTTCCAATATGCTTATTTTCTCTCATGTTCACATCGCACAGAGGTTTATGTGGTTCAGACCGGGTTCATGTTAGGTCAGATTTTTCTTTCTCTTTTTCTGAGTTTCGTCTGCAGTCAACTGCAATTTTTTTTGCACCCTTTAAAAAGAATGGAAAGGTGTTTTTTTGTTTTTGTTTAAAAAACAAAAAAAATAAGAAACAAATTTTCTTGTATTTTCTCTCAGAAGTGTAAAATAAGTCAAAATCAGTGGTCACTCTCTAAAATATATAGGTAACGCATGCAAACGTTCATTCATATAAAAGAAAAACAGCCTACTACTTTAAAACTTTGTCTGAGGAACCAATTTTTACAAATTTCCTGGTCCTTGTTTTGATTTCATAATAAAATCATGTAAAGACATTAAATTCTGAAGGACTTGAACTCGATTCTTTTGACACGTTCGTACTTTTACACGTGAACTAAAAGTCGAAGGAGCTTCTGAAAGGAACGCAGCTGGTGCAGGTCTGTGATGTCACTTTTGTGTGTTTCCCGTTCTTACAGCTGAGGGACACGACGACCGACATCGTGAGCAAACTTGTGAAGAACTACCAGGGACAGAACAAGACCGCCGAGCACGCCTGGGACTACATCCAGAGGAACGTGAGTAAAGAACAAACAAAGTTTCGGCGACGAGCGACAACGTAGTGATGCCTTTCAGTCGAAGTTGAAGGCTAAGTTAGCGTTCTCTTGCCTTGAAGGTCAGTCTGGCTCAATCAAGCACAGAGCAAAAATGCAAAACTGGAAAAAAATAAATAAATAAAATGAGTGACATGCAGAAAACCTACCACGCTGAAAAGCAAAACGTTCATTTCAACGCATTAAACACCTGCGTTGTGTTGCATTTCATTTCGCCGTACCATTCCGTCTAAGAGAGGGAAGCAAGAAAAGCCTGAAATACAACACACAAACTGTATTACTTCTCATTAGAGACCTGCAGAAAACATACCACACTGAAAAGTAACGCCGTTGCATTGCTCTTACATTGAACGATCTCTACAATGAAAAAGAATCATTAAGAGATTGTTTTTTTTGTTTGTTTGTTTGTTTGTTTTTTTTAAAGAAATAAACACTGACTTTGTGTCTGAAGTGAATGTAATTCCCTGTTTCATTAGTGCACTGTAGTTGTGCCACACTGAAATGCAATCGCTGTCCAATCACAGCACTAAGAAGAGAAGTGCAGAAGTCCTGAAACACAAGGTGTGACTTTATATAATTAGTTTGACTTAGTAACTTATTATTTCAAGATATATTACCTTGTTATTTTGACACTTAGTAACTCGTTCAGTTATATAGGATTATATTATATACAATTATTATAAGTCAAAATAACAAGATAATAACTTGAGAAATTTGTTAGTAACGACTTAGCAAGTTAAAATAACGAGTTACTAAATAAAAATGAGTTAGTAAGTCAAAATAATTAGTAAGTTGAAATAATGAGATGCTAATTTAAAATAATGAGATGCTAATTTAAAATAATGACTTAGTATGTTGAAATTACAAGATATTTAGTAAATTAAAAGCAAGATACTAAGTCAAAATTATTAGATACTTAAGTAAAACTTTGATACTAAGTCAAAATTACAAGATACTTGTTAAGTAAAAACAAATACTAAACTTATGAGATACTTAGTAGGTTAAAAGCAAGATACTAAGTCAAAATTGAGATATTAAGCTAAACGCAAGATACTAAGTCACGTTTTTGAGATACTTAAGTAAAGAGAGATACTAAAATTGAGATATTTAGTAAGTTAAAACCAAGATACTAAGTCAAAATTATGTAATACGTATTAAGCAAAAACAGATACTAAAAGTGAGATGCTTTGTAAGTTAAAAGCAAGATACCCAGTGAAAACTGAGATACTTAAGTAAAAAAAAAAACGAGATACTAAGTCAAAATTACAAGATACTTAGTAAGTCACAAGCGAGATACTAAGTCAAAATAATGAGATACTAGTAAGACAAACTAATGAGACACGCAAGTTTAAATTACAAGATAATATCTTGAAGTAATGAGTTACTAAGTCAAAATAATGAACTAGCACTTTTTCACAGCTTGCAGTCCAGTGCTTCCATAAAGAAGAAGGAAGAATCTTGCAGGATATTACGCTTATTTTTATCTGGAACTCTACTGGGTTTAAGGGTTTTTTTTTTTGTTTGTTGCTTTTGTAAACTTTTGTTGATGTGGTTGTTTTATAGGAAATATAGCTGTCTTAAAAACACCATGGAGTTAAGTCGAGATTCCAATTATAAAAAATACAGCAAGCTTGAGAGCTTCACAGCTTGATGAATTATGACTGATGATAGAAGTTGACTTTTTTTTGTCTCAGCCTTTACTCTGTTTTCCTTGTATTTCTGTATTAATTCTGTTTTTGTGTGTGTGTGTGTGTGTGTGTGTGTGTGTGTGTGTCCCAGATGCACTGCTGTGGCTGGACAGGCCCCGAGGACTGGCACAACAACCCTGTGATCACCAACAGTACACTGATATTGTACCCCTGCTCCTGTCACAACACCTCAGTCGTGGGAGAGGAAGCCACAGGCGGCAGCTTCTGCGATGCTCAGTCTCCTGATTGGCCCACTTACAAAACGGTATCTTCCTCACACACACACACACACACACACACACACACACACACACACACACGCACCATAACCCTACATTCAATTGTTCAATAATAATAATAAACTACAAACGCAACATTTTTATAACGTTTTTAGTGTTTAAAATATCATGATGGGTGCCAATAATTCTGGAGATGGCTGTATTTTAGCTCACGCTTTAGTGCAGTGTTTCTGATTCCTTCTCGTAGCGAATCCCTTAAAGTTACGACTTTACCTCTGACACTGGAGACTCCTTCCGTAAACGTCCCCGTACAGAAAACTTCATATCGACATGCACGTCGCCGCGAATGAGCTGTTACTATAGAAACGATAACGCATTGATATAAACCTGGGATTTGCGGCTGCACTACTGTCAGGGCCACTGTTATAGTAAATTAATCAACCCCTCCCAACCAATCAGAATCCAGAACTCGACAGCGCTGTGGTATAAGATGTTAATTTATCAAACCCTTTATACCCGTCTTTATAAGCTTTGGTGAGGTAATCCGTGACTAGTAAAACAATTCTATAGTTCAGGATCATTGAGAGATTTTTTTTTGCATTTACTTTGTCGTTGTTGTTTGTTGTTTGTTTGTTTGTTGTCGTCATGTTGAATGTCTGCTCCTCTGTGTGCTCCACTCAGGGTTGCGGTTCCAAGGTGGAGAGCTGGCTCTTCACCAACTACGGAGTCATACTAGGAATCTCCCTCGGGGTGGCTGTTATTGAGGTATTGCTTACGTCCTGTTCTCTCACACACACACACACACACACACACACACACACACACACACACACACACACAAAACCTATTCATTGTAATTTAGCTAACTGTAATTTAGCTATATAATTAACACAGGATGGTTAAACAAGTAGTTTTTTTAACGTTTAACTCAGTTTTAGGGGATTAGTGGAATTATTAGTGGGTGAAAATGATCATAGGACCGTTCTGTTTCCAGAAATGTTAAATCACTTCATGCATGAGTGTGAGAGTTTGTGCGAGTATTTGTGTGTGCTCGCGAGTCTGTGTGTGCATACGAGTGTGTGTGTGTGTGTGTGTGAGTTTGTGTGTCTGTGTGAATGTCTCGGAGAGTGTGTGTGTGCGTGAGAGTGTCTGTGTGTGCGCGAGTCTTTGTGCGTGTGCGAGTCTGTGTGAGAGAGAGTACAGCGGTGCTTGAAAGTTTGTGAACCCTTTAGAATTTTCTATATTTCTGCATAAATATGACCTGAATAAATTTATTGAGGAAAATGATCCAATATTACATCTCTGTGAGGGCAAAAGTATGTGAACCTCTAGGATTAGCAGTTGATTTGCAGGTGAAATTAAGAGTCAGGTGTTTTCTATCAATGGGATGACGATCAGGTGCGAGTGAGCGTCCTGTTTTATTTAAAGAACAGGGATCTATCAGAGTCTGATCTTCACAACACGTGTTTGTGGACGTGTCAAACGTACCTCAGAAAGAGAGTTGTTGAAGCTCATCAGGCTGGAAAAGGTCACAAAACCATCTCTAAAGAGACTCCAATCCACAGTCAGACACATTGTGTACAAATGGAGGAAATTCAAGACCATCGTTCCCCTCCCCCAGGAGTGGAGACCGACAAAGATCACTCCAAGAGAAAGACGTGTAATAGTCCGCGAGGTCACAAAGGAACCCAGGGCAACTTCTAAGCAACTAAAGGCCTCTCTCATATTGGCTAATGTTAATGTTCATGAGTCCACCATCAGGAGAACACCGAACAACAATGGTGTGCATGGCAGGGCTGCAAGGAGAAAACCACTGCTCTCCAAAAAGAACATTGCTGCCCTTCTGCAGTTTGCTAAAGATCACATGGACAAGCCAGAAGACTAGTGGAAAGATGTTTTGTGGATGGATGAGACCAAAATAGAACTTTTTTTTTTTTTAATGAGAAGCGTTATGTTTGGAGAAAGGAAAACACTGCATTCCAGCACAAGAACCTTATCCCATCTGTGAAACATGGTGGTGGTAGTGTCATGGTTTGGGCCTGTTTTGCTGCATCTGGGCCATGACGACTTGCCTTCATTGATGGAACAATGAATTCTGAAGTATACCAGCAAATTCTAAAGGAAAATGTCAGGACGTCTGTCCGTGATCTGAATCTGAAGAGAAAGTGGGTCGTGCAGAAAGACAACGACCCTGAACACACAAGTCGTTCTACCAGAGAACAGTTAAAGAAGAATAAAGTGAATGTTTTGGAATGGCCAAGTCAAAGTCCTGACCTTATTCCAATAGAAATGTTGTGGAAGGACTGAAGTGAGCAGTTCATGTGAGGAAACCCACCAACATCCCAGAGCTGAAGCTGTTCTGTACTGAGGAACGGACTAAAACTCCTCCAAGCCGACGTGCAGGACTGATCAACAGTTACCGCTAACGTTTAGCTGCAGTTATCGCTGCACAAGGGGGTCACACCAGATACTGAGAGCAACTGAAAAGGTTCACATACTTTCGCTCTCACAGAGATGTAACATTGGATCATTTTCCTCAATAAATAAATGACCAAGTATAATATTTTTGTCTCATTTGTTTAATTGGGTTCTTTTGATCTATTTTTAGGAAAATCTGATGATGTTTTAGGTCGTATTTATGCAGAAATGTAGAAAATTCTACAAACTTTCAAACACCACTACGCGAGTGTGCGTGAGTGTGCGCGCGAGCCATCCTCGGTTCTTCTCGGCTCGGTGATTAACGATCGTTTCTCCCGCAGCTGCTCGCCATGATCCTGTCCATGGGCCTGTGTAAGAGCGTACACCAAGAAGAGTACACCAAAGTGCCGAAGTATTAAAGAAGAAACGTGTATACACACACACACACACACACATACACATACACATATCCTTTACATTTAAAATATATTGACCTTCTCTGCATAGTTTACATATTTTTGTTTTTTAAAAGAAACGCCCAAAAAAACAAAAAAAAAAACAAATGAAGCTTTAGAAATTGTGGAAAATGGTAAACCTGTGGAAAGCACGGTGAAGTGTGTAACACGTTCTGCTTTGTTTATTTCACTACGTTAGCCTCCAGTAAGATAAAACGTGCACCTTTTGTCGTGAGCTCGTGTTCGAAACATCGTCACCTAAACCTTCCCGGATGAAGGGAGGAAGAGCTCTTGAGCATTTCTCTCGGCGCTGCTCTTCACCCGAACTCCTCGCTAACGACATCCATGACATTGCATGACGCTTCTTTTCTTTTCTTTTCTTTTTCCATTTGTACATCAGTGTTCTTTTTGTTGTTGTTATTGTTATTTGTATATAATTTAGCGATGCTTTAATTAGCATGTTTTCGTGGTTAGGATGGGCTGTCACGCTTTAAACATCTGTTCTCCAGTTTATAGGGTTTTTTTGTCTTTTTTTTTTTTTTTTTTTTTTTTTCCCCCATGTACAGATTACGTATTTTTTGCATTCTGGGATTTTTTAAAAAAATTTTTCTCATCAGGGCAAACCTGATTTCTTTGATTTTTATCGCCTTGTTTCTAACCCTGTTGCTTTCGTGTCGCTCGCTTTCGCTTGTGACTCCTTTTGGTGTTTTATGAAAGAAGACGTTTTGAAGATTTAATCTCTTTAATTGTAACCCGTACACTAGGACTCGTATATATGCACTCTGTTTTGAGGGAAAGAAAAAAATATATAAGCGTACTTAAAAAATAAATAAAAAAACAAACAAACAAACAAAAAAAAACTCTGTTGAACCTTAAAGTGAAGTCTTATTATTATATTGTTTTAGATTTTCCTTTTTGTTTTCCTAGACTTTTTTTTTTTTTTTTTTTTGTATATTTGAAGAAAGAATGGATGGGAAACAGTCAGAACATCTCGTGTTTTGTTTTGTAACGAAGCAGAAATTGTCCTAAGAAGTAAATCATTTCGTTTTTGTTTTTTTTGTTTTTTTATGGTACAAGGAAATAAAATCATCTTTTTATAAACGTTGAACACGGTTCTGAGCGAGTGTGACTGTTAAACAAAGACGTACATGTGTAAAAAAATCTGTTACAATAAAGTGAACTCACCCAGGTTTTGTTGTGTTTATTGTTGTTTATGATGGATGTTGTGAAGGTGATTCCACTGACACACACTAGATGGCAGTACCGGATTTTCAGGGACATTTTAGCAAACGTACGTCTCTTGGGAATTATGAAAAATGTGAAATTGCGAGATGAGCTAACTGTGATTTTAAAAAAAAACAAAAAAACATTACAATTACACGGCTTTATGAAGCAATGAGTTTACAGGCAGTCAAGGCCACTGTTAAATGACTGATATTGATACATTTGATCATTAAACTATGTTCAAATGTGTTCATTAGTTTAAATCAATATTTCTCATGTATTATTATCACTATTATATAAGTTGTGTATAAATGTTTCTGAGCTACACATTGTCACCAGATTCCCACTAGTTTTGCCGATTTTTTTTTTTCCCCCCATATGTCAGTTAGCGGCAACAAATTACCAAGCTCATTCATGACACGTTTACATTAAGCCACGCCTACAAAACTCCATAAAAGGCAAAGCTCACAGAGACCTGAAAATGACGGCTGAACGGTTGAAAGAGCGCCTCCTAAACACGGCTCGCGCGACATCTTCCAGTAACGCAGCTCAGCCACTGCAGCGCGTCAGCTACCACAGACACACACTGACGCTTCCTCCTCTTATAGGGCGTCGTTACTTTCGTCCTGATTGAACGGCTAGCTTTTTGTTTTCTTTCAAGTCGTTAATATGAAATGAAATGAGTTAGACAAAATGTACGTTAAATTGGTAGTGAACTGAACATCAAATAAATCAATTTGACAGCTTAATCCGTATAGAAAATCGCAGGAACCCAACGACAGTCGAGGTTCACGTGAGCGAGTCTCGTTATGCGAACATTTACACAAACTCGGGAACGAACTGTATAGATACAAACTCCCCCCCCAGATAACTGGATTTTCACCAATCGCCACGTTTCTTGCGTGAATGCTCCTGAGAACAGTTTACGAGTAAATACATGCATCGGGTCGTATCCTGCGCTCGCATTTCCTAAATCCTAAAGTTACTGCGTCTCTGTAAACATCAGCATCAGCTCGTGACCACAGATTATGGTGCTGCAGGACGACGTTAATAACGACATAGCCTCAAACAAAATGAAGTCGAGAGGTTGTCACACGTGACTCACACTATAGGCTACTATCTAGTGAGTTTTTAGAGTAAACCTGTAATACGCAGTTCAGACTCGACAACGCAGACCTCCAGCGTGGAGCCTAACAGCTCACACTGAGACGATCCTTTAACTGTGTTTGAGGTTAATATCATTAACCAGGGTTTACAGATTTCAGCTAAATTTCCAACCCAAAAACACACACAAAAAAAGACCTGAAACTAGTCCAAACATTTGGTGGGCGTCTCCTGAAAAAGTATTTCAGACGTATTTCTAATGTATGGATATTATAATATAATCCATAATCCCCCTTTCTCTCTTTTAATCTTTGCAATATTACTTACAATAGAAATGGTTCTTTACATCACAGACACACTGTCTGAACTTACGCTTGAGCATTTTGTGGAAATTCATTACATTTAATTCAGATTATTTGCTATAAAACAAAATCTTGGTGGTCGCTGAGTGTTTTTAAACTAGCTCAATCTGGCAACCCGGGCATTGAATGTCCAGTCAGCTCCTCTTCCACTACTGAATATGTTTATAGCGTGAGCATGGGGCAGGAAAAGTCCTGCCCATATGGATCTCTATTAGCGCTTGTTGCAGTTCCCACTGTTGACCACTAGGTGCAGTGATGAAAATCATCTTATATCTGTCAAATAGCAACATTTTTTAAATCATTAGTGACTCAAAACAGGTCATTACTACTTTAATGGAATGTATGGAGTTGTGAATCGGGACTTTATGAGGATTAATAATTGTTGAATGGCTGATACACGTAAATGTTGACGCTCTGCATCGCTGCCTCTGTGGACGACCGGCACCGGACAGCATATTTAGCTTTTTTCTTTATTTTTCTTCTTTTTTTGTGGCTTGTATTTTAATGCCTCTGAAGGGACGGAGCTCTTCCCCTCGTACCGCTGCAACAATAAAAGTAATATTTCCACCTGCTGGTACCCTTCACCTCCGTCCTACACTCTTCCTCATCCTGTTTTCAGACAAGAGTGACCTTGTGCGCGTGGGTGACACACACACACACACACACACACACACACACACACACACACACACACACACACACACACACACACACACACACACACACACACACACACACACACACACACACACACTCTTTTTTCCAAACACACTCGTATTTTAGTTCCTGTGGTAGCTCACAGTTTTGGTGTATTTCAAATTTGAGAATGATTTTTTATTTTTATTTATTTATTTATTTGTTTGTTTATTTCAGATTTTAAAAATTGGCAGTTTTTAAAAAGTTAGATCAAATTGTTTATGATAAAAAAATGAAGAAAATCTGTTTCCACGCTCCATCACCAGGATTAGAGTTAACTCTTCTGTGTCATGTTTTTTTGGGGGATGGAATGGGATCAGAGTTTTTATCTGTTTTTTTTTTTTTTTTTTTTAAATTGTTTGTTTGTTTAGAAAGAAAAGAAAAGAAATGTTTATAGATAAAATGAAAAATGTAAACTTGAAATAATAAAAGTGTCCAGAAACAGTCTGGATCATCTTAATAATAATAAGAGAAAAATGAGAACTTTTGAGATTTTGTTACTTACTTAATTGACTGATTGGTTAATATTTAATAATTAATAATGATCAATAATTAATTAATATTTCACATGTAATACACATTCTTATTTTTCCGTGTACATTTTTTTTTTACACAATTCATTTATTTTCACGTGATTTTTGTTTACAGATGATTCATTTATTTCCCTTTATTTATTTATTTATTTATTTATTTATTTACACCTGCTTCATTAAATGTTTTGTATGTAATTTTTATGATTCATTTATTTTCACGTGATTTTTATTTTTTTTTTAGTGTCGGACACTAATGTGGAGGTCGTCAGGGATGACGTATTTTTGTAGGCCAACCCGGAAGTTAGCATCACACTGGTTCCCTCGACAAGAATCCAATAGCATTTTTCCATTGGCTTTTGGATTATTGCAGAAAACAACCTCTGTGACCGACAAAAGTTGATGATTCTTACACGCTTTGTTCTTCAAGATAATCTTCACGAATGAGCACAACTTTTATGAAGCCTTTTTGAAGCCTAAATACAATCGGCAGAAGTAAAAAAAAAAAAAAGCTAATGTTAGGCTATAAACAAACAACATCCCGGTCGCATGACTTCAACGTCACCACCACTAAAGCTTCCGACAACTCATTCACTCTTTATTTATTATTATTATTATTATTATTATTATTTTAAACTGATAAATCTATAATTTGGGAAGTTTGAGTTGGAGTATAAACACAAACGAGGCTGTAGAGGAGTTTTTCCTGTTCGGCGTGATGACGTTTAATGTCTCCGACAACCTCTGTAGTCCTTTACCACTTGTTATCAACCGTCTTTTTCAAGCACGTAAAAGCTTAATAAAATCACGTGTGGGGTTTTAATGATGTATTTTATGTCGTAGTATAAAACGTCAACATATATTGAGCTTGTCTTAACCACAGACCTTAATTTAACCAAAAAGCCCAGTGACTTCGGGACGATGGATGTCGAGAAAACAAGAAATAAAAATGAATAATGCACGGCCGCATAAGATTTCTGTACATTTTACATGTAATTTTATTTATTTGTTTGTTTTTACAGATGATTAATTTATTTTCACGTGTAAGTTTATTGTGTGAAAGAGTATAACTGTGAAGTGTTTCAGTTAAAAAATAATGAAAGCGTAGTATTTTTCTTTATTATTAATTTTTTTGGGTTTTCCTTATACATGATATAACACATTCAACACTGACAGAGTTTAACACAACATGTGTAGTACAAAACAAGAAAGCAAACAAAAGAATAATACATATACATACACATACACATCCATATATAAACATGAGATGTGACCCGGCACAAGATGGATAAGTTCGAACATACTACAAACAGAAAGTCTTAAGAAAGTTTTCCCACATGTCTATATGCGTGTGATTTCCATTCAGTTTTGCTAACATCTCTTCATATGAGGCGCTCTCAATCGTTGAAGCTTAGTAGTTTTAAAAGAAAACTATATCAGGTGGGTTTCGATATCAGCTGATACTCAAGGTTTCTGTATCGGTATCGGAAAAGAAAAGGTGTTACAGTGCCGGTTTTTTAGATGTATTACGGTACGCAGTAACAGTGAGGGTGATGTTTGAAGGCCGAGCTTTAACGAGTGCTGTGAGAAACTGTAGTTGACAGGAAGGAACAGAGACACATGTGTCTACAGGACAGTGCTGTCCTTCACACACACACACACACACACACACACACACACACACACACTCGTCCACAGCGGTTATCCTGTCTGAGTAAATCTAATTTCACTGCACAGACATGGCTAATGAAGGAGAAGAGGAAAGGAAGGCAGGTAATAGAAGAGAAGGCGAAGAGCAGCAGAGCTGATTAGAGGAACTAATCTCTCAGGTCCGCTGTCAGTTCATAAGCGATCCGTTCTGATCTCCTGTGATGTGTTTCCGCTCTCAGGCACTGAAGCGTAGATTACACCGCATGGACACGTCGATCTGTAGGGACTGGAGATGTTTTTCTCATGGAGAGAGTGTGAACGGTGAGCGAGACGATGTCCAGCATCAGGAAACCACCACCAAACCACCAATTTCACTCCTTAAAGTGACTCATTCCATGAAAAGTGTTTTATTCCTCTTAAACAACAATAAATTACCAATCATTACTATATTTTTTATTGATTAAAGAATGACAACATCAAACAGTCGTTCCCTCACCAGCCTCTATTTTTTTTCTCTCTCTTGAAGTTAATTGTCACGTTACCAAGAAACTGCAAAGAGTAAAAACTCCTCTGTATAAAATCCTCGTTCATTAGATGCACTCTGGGTCGTTAGTTACTAACTAGGTTATCTATGTTAATTACGTAGCTACGTCGTTAGTTAGGGTATCTACACAGTATGGCCAAAAGTATGTGGACACCTGACCATCACACCCTTATGTGGTTCTTCCCCAAACTGTTCCCACAATGTCTGAAGCACACAATTGTATAGACATCTTTGTACACTATAGCTTTACAATTTCCCTTCACTGGAACTAAAATGCCCCTTTGCACAAAGCGAGCTCCATGAAGACATGGTGTGTGAAGGTTGGAAGAAGGTAGAAGAACTGGAGTGTCCTGCACAGAGCCCTGACCTCAACCCCACTGAACACCTCTGGGATGAACTGGAACTGGAGCCTCCTCACATCAACATCAGCACCTGACCTCAACCTCACTAACGCTCTTGTATCTGAATGAACACAAATCCCCACAGCCACGCCCCAAAATCTAGTGGAAAGCCTTCTCAGAAGAGTGGAGCTTATCATCAGAGGAAAGGGGGAATGAATCTGGACTGGGACGTTCAACAAGGACATATGGCTGTGTTTGTCAGGGGTGCACAAACTTTTGGCTATATAATGTATTACTGGAAAGGAAGAACCAAAATATTCATACCATGTTAACTCACTCAGACTGAAGAATCATTAACGAGCCCTTGAAGAACCATTTTATTCTAAAAGTCTACCAAGATAGCTTAATGTTAAACTCCTGACAGGTTCTAGGTATTAAAAAGAAAATAACGAGAAAGAATTTGGACCGGATTTTATTCTGCAAGTTAATAAATACACTCTTTGGGTTCTTCAAGGGTTCTTTAAGGATTTGTTGGATAATTACAGATATTTACTCGGAACCCTTTGCGATAGGAAAACATTTTGCTCTACAGGCCACTGGGTTGAGAACCCTTAAGTTTCTTTGGCTGTACCTCTGGGGGAACTCTTTTAAATATGGTTTCAACTGGAATCATTTTTAGAAGCTAAGAACCTTTCATTAGCCAACAAACCTAACGGAGAACTTTTCTTTTCTGTGATTGTACTGGTTTATTGGATAATTAAGGGGTTTTAGTGAATGTTTTTACCTTGCATGTACACAGCGCTATACTAAGTTGGGACAAATTGTAAATAATCAGTGGACTTATTGCATGTCTTGAGTAAATTTGATACTTTTCACTCATCTCTGAATACTACTACTACTACTAATAATAATAATCACAAACCCAGCTAGTTCTCCTCTATTTATCTCCATGCACTTCCCTGCCTTCATGTCAGGGTTATTATAGTTTAAAATATATTGCTAGTTTTTATTTTTATTTCGTTTTCGTATTTTGGTTTTCAATTTCCGTTTCGTTTCAGTTAGTTTTAACGGTGCATAAATGGTTTTGATTGAATTTTTATCTTTCGAAAATCATTACTTTTAGTTTTTATTTAATTTTAGTACAGTTTTAGTTTTTAATATCATGGTAAGATCGTACTGAAAAAAATTGTATGTACGCCATTTAAAGCTGGGTTATTATTTAGTGTATTTGTACTTGTGTGTGAGATGTGAGGGATTTCTGTGTGTGTGTGTGTGTGTGTGTGTGTGTGTGTGTGTGTGTGTGTGTGTGTGTGTGTGTGTGTGTGTGTGTGTTTTGGCTGAGCTCAGAGACAGTTCTGGTGCTTCACGGCTGCTGTACGGTTTAACACGAGCGTCAGTGGCACGTCTGGAATTCTCATCTCCATCTGCACTTAGCAGCAGGACAAGGGTTTGGCCCAAGGCCAGGGACTCCAGCACCTCCTCAACCCCACCCTTCGAACCTCCTCCATTTTCCAAACCTCCTCCACACACACACACACACACACACACACACACACACACACACACACACATACTCCAGTTAACCTCTTCAGGAGTTTTTTTCCTTCTTTCACTGCATGCCTTTGCCTTGTTAAAGCTCTCACACTGAGCACTGAGAGGAAATAGACAGAGTGTTAAAGGACAAATAAAAGAGGCCTCAGACGTAGCTAGCCATATTTTTCTGTTTTCAGTCAAAAGCTGCCACTGGATAAAAATTTTTTAAAAAAAAGATGATTTACTATTTGATCTTCATTTTTAGGACACATCTGATAAATAACAAAGAAAAGAACGGAAGTCTAAGAAGTCTTTTGGGGATGGGTTATGAAAAAAAAAAAAAACCTTCACAAGTTTTCTGAAGGTTTTCCAAAATTGTCGTTGCCGTACGTATTTATAAATATGTATTCATAATATGATGTATTTATAAGAATTATTCTATCAGTATTAATCTGTATAAATTCAGAACTGGGTGGTGCAGCAGGTATCATTGCTCCACGTTGCTCACAGCTCCAGGAGGTCTATTCTGGTCGACTTATGGAGTTTCTCATGTTCTCCTTGTGTCCATGTGTGGGTTCTTCCCATGTGGGTTTCCATCAACTTCCCAAAAACATAGTGGTAAGTTGATTGATGACTCTAAATTGCCCCGAGTGTGAACGAGTGCACGCATGATGAACTGGCGTCTCATCCCAGGGTGTATTCCCGCTTCACGTCCAGTGTTCCCGGGACTCCGGATCCACCGCCACCGTCATTTCTCTTTGAGTGAACGCAATTTACAAGTCGGCCATCTTGTGAAAATCGGTAAAAGTTTTTGTTGCCATTGAAACGTAAATACAGAAGCTATTGGCCTTTACAAAAAAAAAATACAGTATACATACTTCAGTGCATTTTTACTATAAGGTTATGGTTACTATAAGTGCATTAGGTATTCAGGATTTAGGACCTTTACAGGAACAACATGGAGGATTATGGGTAATTTGCAGACATCACACCGTCCAAAAAAAAAAAAAGTTAAAAGTTAAAAAGTTGTTGCAATTTTACAACTAAGAGTATTTTTGGCATTTTTTATTTAGAACGATGACGATGATGATGATGTTTTTGTTCAGCAGCGTACATTCCAGGTTCAGCTCCAGTGCTCAGCTTTCAGAGCTTCATGCTGCGACGCTCTGAGGAAAACGTGTGCAGGTATGTGAGAACCAAATGGACTGTGGAGAGCCGTAGTGAAAGATGTGCCAGAGGTTAATGCAATGCCGCTACACACACACACACACACACACACACACACACACACACACACACACACACACACATCACCAGACAGGATGAGAGTGATCATGCTTTTCACACCCTCTATAAAGTTCTCACAGCTTCCCCACAAGTCTGGACTTGTTAGGACGTTCGGGCAGAGCTTTAATTCTCCTCCAGTCTCTAATCGTTCCCGAGTTTAAGCTAGGTTTAAATACACACACCCTCTACACGGTTCTCCTCTGTGGAATATCATTATATGAACATTATAATACCTGTACAAGCTCGAGAGTCATGCTGAAGTCCACTTTACAACACAATTGAAAACAACAACTTACACGTTTTGAATTGTTGACAATTTTTTGAGATATATTCAGAAAACTGCATCAACTCAAGAACAGCGCTCTACACTTTTAGAAAATTCAGAAACCTTAAGGCTTCTTCAGTTCCTCTGGAAGCTCAGAACCCAAAATTACCCAAAGAACCCTTTAAGAACCTGTTGAAGAACCTTTTTTTTCCCCCTTAATCATTTGATTTAAAGGTGCAGTTTGTAATGTTGGTAACACTTTTGAAGCGGATTTGAAGGGGACCTAAACTGGGAGTTTGTAATGCATTAATAATAAATGCATAAATATTTTAATAATGCAATATGGCAAGATTTTATTTATTTTTTTTAAGTATATCGCTTTATTTTTACACAAAAGAGAGAAGAACCTGAATTATCATTATGGGTCGGCTGTTTGAGATCTGGATCAGTAATTATTATTATTATTATAATTTTTAAAATATTTTTATTTTTCCATTTTATCTTGTAAGTTAGAATTTCTTCTTTACTGGCAACATGTTAATGAAATTTTGAGAAATCTTCTATTGAGTGTCTACCTGGTATATTAAAATAAAATATATATTGGGACTGACAGGTGTTTCTTGTTTAAACAATAAATAGCTCTGAAAGTCTACGCTTAGTTTTAGACTTCAGTTTCACCTGTGAAGACATGTGCATTTGTTGATAAAAATGATAAACCAACATGAAGATCAGAGAGCTGTCTATGGGAGAAAAGCAAGCCATTTTGAAGCTGAGAAGAGAGGGGAAATCAATCAGAGGCATTGCACAAACATTGGGCATGGCCAATACAACAATTTGGAATGTCCTGAACAGCTGATGACTGAAACATTGTGAGAGCTGTGAAGGAAAACCCAAAAACAACAGTCAGTGGCATCACCAACAACCTCCACAGGGCAGGGGTGAAGGTATCACAATCCACCGTTAGAAGAAGACTTTGAGAGCAGAAATATAGAGGCCATGCCACAAGATGCAAGACTTAACTGTTCTAATACTTTTGCTCGCCTAAAAATCAGGTGGTCCGATACAAAAGGGTTTGTGTTTTATGCTTTTACGTCTCATGTCCATCTTTTGATCTCAAACCCAAATGTCCTTGGTGTACAGCACAAACAGATGAACTGGCCTTGCCGTTCCAATAGTTTCGGAGGGGACTGTATAGCACTTTTATAAAGCACTATGCATGTCTTCTACATCGCTTTTTTCTGAAGCCCATATTCCACAAAAATGAATGATTTTAATATCCTTAAACTAAATCTGTAGCTTAATTTATAGCATGGTTATGAACAGAGATGGCACGGATCTGATATCGAGTAATAATAATAATAATAATAATAATAATAATAATAATAATAATAACTTTTATTTATTTGTTTGTTTGTCTGTTTGTTTATACCCTATATTGTTAATATCATGGCACCTCCTGCAGAGTGTAAGAAATAAAGAGAGAGAAATGAGAGAAGGGTGTCATGATGGATATAAGAGGTGTCTAAATAACCTCTGAGAGAATGATTTTAATAGGATATTTAAATTTGTTCACAATGATTATCCTCTCAGAGAGCTAAAATACCGGAGCTGCCCCCTTTTCGCTGTTTGTCTTGGACGCGTTTGGCCAAAACTCTTCATCACACACAGAGACTGTAAGCAGTCGAGCTCAGATCTTCACTGCAGTTTGTTCAGGACTCTTACAGGCTGCCAGGGAATTCCTCTCCCCCACAAAAACCCAGATTCCTCTTTTTTATAGACGTCCCTCTTTCATAGGCATGTCTGGATATCTGATATTTTTCTGAGCTCTCTCTTTCTCTCTCTCTCTCTCTGTCTCTCTCTCTCTCTCTCTCTCTCTCTCTCTCTCTCTCTCTCAGAGACTCTGTGAATTTTCTTCCTCCCTCACATCACGGTTTTGTCTTTGAGAACTGGCAGAGCTGCAAATGTTTTATCATTTGTTCAGAAAAAAAAAAAAAAGGATAAGAAGTTTGATCTCCCGATTGTAGAGAAGAGAAGCGTCCTGGCTGCTGTTCTGTAAGACGTGTAAGCAGGTCAGGTCCTGGAGAGAGAAGCTAAAGCGTTCGGTTTCTGGCTCGTCATCCGGGCCGCACTGAGGGAAAAGAGGACGAGCTGGAGAGGGACGCAGGAAGGAAAGAGGAGAGTCGAGCCAGAACTGTTTAAACAGCTGTACTGAATCAGAGAACCTGGCGCCATGGCCTGAGAGCTCCAGAGGTGGAGTGTGGATCCAACAACATCTAATCTAACAACCATCATGAACCAATCTGCGTTTGTATCTAGTGGACAATGTGGATAAAGAATTATTGGCACTTTTCACGAAAATACATAAAATACACCATACATGCAGTGAGTGATATTTCAGCTTGGACATATGGAGTTGCTTTTGAACTTTTTTTTTTTCTTAAGGCAACAATTTGATATTTGATAATACCACTGAATCTGCTATGATACCATTTCGATTTCGAATTCTCTGACCAGATTTGTAGGCCTAGCATTAATTCATGAAAGAACAATGATTTAGACAAGAACTAATTTAAAAGTACAATTGCAGCCCCAAATTTGCAAGGAACCTCCACCATGCTTCACTGTTGCCTGCAGACACTCATTCGTGTACCGCTCTCCAGCCCTTCGGTGAACAAACTGCCTCCTGCTACAGCCTGTCAAAAAGCCACACCTCCGACATGGAACAAGGCCAAGCGACTCAACTATGCATGAAAACACAGGAACTGGGGAGCAGAAAAATGGCAGCAGGTGCTCTGGACTGTCAATATATTTTGACTCATCAGTCCAGAGCACCTGCTGCCATTTTTCTGCTCCCCAGTTCCTGTGTTTTCATGCATAGTTGAGTCGCTTGGCCTTGTTCCATGTCGGAGGTGTGGCTTTTTGGCTGCAAGTCTTCCATGAAGGCCACTTCTGAGCAGACTTCTCCAAACAGTAGATGGGTGCTTGGACAGCACATCTGTAAACCCCTGTCTGCCTTGACATTTCTGTCTGGGAGACACCTTACTGATGCAAGACCTTCTGCCTCGTTGCTGTGCTCAGTCTTGCCATGGTGTAGGACTTTTGACAGTAAACCGTCTTCAGCAACCTCCCCTTGTTAGCTGAGTTTGGCTGTTCCTCACCCAGTTTTATTCCTCCTACACAGCTGTTTCTGTTTCAGTTAATGATTGTGTTTCAACCTACATATTGAATTGATGATCATTAGCACCTGTTTGGTATAATTGTTTAATCATACACCTGACTATACGCATACAAAATCCCTGACTGTGTGCGAGTGTACCTAGAAGAATTGATGCTGTTTTGAAGGTAAAGGAGGTCACACCAAATACTGATTTGATGTAGATTTTTCTTCTGTTCACTCACTTTGCATTTTGTTAATTGATAAATATAAAATATTAACATGTCTATTTTTGAAAGCATTCTTACTTTACAGCATTTTTTCACACAAACTTTACTGAAATCTGTAAACCCTGGTTAATGATATTAACCTCAAACACAGATGAAGGTTCATCTCAAAGTGAGCTGTCAGACTCTACACCGGTTCGTTGTGTGTTGTCGACTCGAAACGGCCTCTAAAAACTCACTAGATGGTAGTAAAGTGTGAAAGTAAAGTGTGATAGCCTCTCGACTTCATTTTGCTTGAGGCTATGTCGTTATTAACGTCGTCCTGCGACACCGAAATCTATGTTGAAGAGCTGCTACTGATATTGTCACATTTAGTTGGTTCTATTTCCCAAAATATTTACAAAATAGCAGCCTAATTTAAATCACTGTGATCCTGACCAGGCTGTTACTAAGGATGAATAAATGAATGCTGTAAATGCATGGTGCAGCGCTACACGGTCATGTTATTGTTTATTTTAATGTCCATGTTAATGTTCATGCTAATAAAGGTGGTCTTTGTTTGTCCTGCAAGCTTCATACCTGACCTCACTCTCACCTGCATGAATGTAAAATCCTCCCGCTTTTTTTTTGGTACATCCTGTGAGATTCCACTCCTTACACACACCTCCTTATACAGTATTCCTTACAGAATCCTTATATTTCATGTCCTGGATGCCATTTTCAGTTCTCACCACAGGTTTCCAACCCGGAGACTGAGATGGGTGTTGGAAAATATTGATCTTTATGTCCAACAGTCATTTCTGTGTGGATTTGGGTGTGTTTTTGGGCTCATTATCCTGTCGAAAGGTTGAACTATTGTTTCTCCGATTGTTTGAATGGAAAATTGGAATAATTAGGTGATGTACTGTACATGTTTATTATATACAATAGTTTTGTTAAAGGGTGCCAATGATTATGTATGGATTGGCTTGATTCTTAGCATTCCCCCCCCCCCCCCGCCCCGCCCCGCCCCGCCCCTCTATGTTTTTACTCTTTTTCCGTTTGGCCTTTATGTAACCTTTTCTACCTGACCTGAAGAGAAATTTTCCTGCATTTGAACATCGGTTATATTTTCTTGGATTTCATATACAAATTATTTTTGGAAGAAAACTGCAGCTTGAGAGATTTTCAAACACATTTTGTGCAAATTTTGAAGAATGAGACATTATTACAGAACAAGTATGAAATTTCCTGTCTTTTGTCGCTGGGCTGCTTGTGCACAGTTGAGCTGTATACTCATTTTCTCCTTTACATTAACACAGTCGTTCATTATATCTCAGCACAACACACGCAGAACATCCAATTTGTGCCTGAGCTCAGCAGCAGCTGTTCAGCTACTTAGTCTGATTAAATAAAGATCGCTCAATCATTTCCGGCAACGCTAGTGCACGAGCGAGCACTAGGACCGAATCTGGCCTGCCAGGATGATGTATGTGTGAGCTGAATTTCTCATAAATTGTTCAATTTTCATACAAAATACATGTAGTATGCGTGTGGCGTGTGTTATTGAACGGCGCTTCGGTGCTGGAGACGAGGTGGAGGAGGTGGAGAAAATCTGTCGTGCATGTTGGTTTAATAATTTAATCCGCTTTATTGGAGCCTGCTCGCATAAATATGACTACACTGCAATGCATTAAAAGAAAAAAATTATGCTGAAAGAAGCTGAAAGCTTTAAGAAAATATCTCGGTGAGCTCGTGCTTTTCCTCTTTCCTTTCCTTGGAGGCAGCTGTTGAACTAAACACACTGTGAGTGTGGTGCTGTTATAGTAAAATAATCAGTGACTGGGTGGTGTGATGAAGTGGTGTTACTGTTAACACAAACAAAAGTTGATTATTTTTCAATAACTGCACATCCCTAAGTCTTTTATTCCTGTTATACCACAACAATTCGCCTACAATAAAAAAAATTTTTTTGCTTTATACTTTTTATCCATTTGTAGTTACATTTAATGTTATGGAACATCCACAAAAACAATTAGTTCCTGTTCTCACTTACGCTATAGCAGCACATTACCAGCCTTTCTTTTCTCTCTCTCTTCTTTATATAAATGTCTCCAATGTAATCAATGATTACACAGCTATTTTAATCCGGAGCATCTGCCGTGCACGTCCCTCTGAATGAGCTGTTACTATAGAAACGTATGATGTATTCGAAAGAGTGCATTAATGTATACAAACCTGTGATTTGCAGCTGCACGACTGTCAGAGCTGCTGTTATAGAAATTTAACCCTTTCATGCATAAATTATTTACATGCATTATCCAGATTTTTTTTAAAATTTATTTATTTATTTTACTTAAAATTGTATGATAAATAAATTTTGAGTCTGTCTAAATATCAAGTATTAAAAAGTAAATGGATTGTCCATGAGTTAAAAAGGATAAAACAGTATACCAGAAAAAAACAAACAAACAAAAAAAACATATTAAATAAAGATAAATGTTTTAAAAATATCATTTCTGAACATACAGGATTTACACATCATTAACATGATGCAAAGAGGTAAGAATATAATAATAATAATAATAATAAAAATAATAATACATTTAATACATTTTACTCCAAACTACCACTAGTTTAAAACCTTAGTTTTATTTTTTATTTTTTATTTTTTTTATTTAATGTAAGGCTTTCAGTGGAGTCTGCCACAAAAAACACTTTTTTACTTTAAATTTTTTGTTATGTATTTTTATTTATTTATTTATTTATTTTTCATGTACCTTGTTAGTATCACTTGAGGATGGCAGCTCTATATAGATACGGAAGTTTACAGTAATTTACAGTAATGCTCTAAAGTGATTTGAAGGTGATTTACATCTTTTATTTTCCTAAAATATACAAAAAAAAATAAAAAATAGCCTTAAATTTCCTGTCCATAAGAGTGGATTCGCTCTTCTGACCAATCACAATCCAGAACTCGACAGCGCTGTGGTGCAGATATTCTTCAGTCCAAGGTGTTTGTGTATAAATGAAGCTGTAAAGGTGTAAAATCCCTCCTTTCAGGAACGGAACTACTTTGTCAGAGGGAAGAATTTGTGGTTATGTTGGAGTTGTGTAAGTAAAGCTTTATTTATATAGCACTTTTTTTTTTTTTTTTTAAACAATGTTTACAAAGTGCTTTACAGAAGACATACAGTAGATACAGGAAAATAAAAATAAGTAGTAAGAAATAAAATTAAATAAACAATTTTAGTGAGATTTTGTGTCATGTCCGACTCATCTGAACATCTTTATTGTTCTTGTAGAATTGCTGCAGGTTTCAATTTTGCGTTATAAAGTCACATATTTTAATGTTTAATGTGTGTTTATTAATGTAATGTTTTTATTGAAGCACTTTTTGCACAAGGTCTGAGAGGTTTTACTTAAAGGTCAGAGGAAGTGACCTTTGGAAGTGACAGTGTTTTTTTAGAGTGCCCCCTCCTGTCCGTGTGTGTGTGTGTGTGTGTGTGTGTGTGTGTGTGTGTGTGTGTGTGTGTGTGTGAACGCATTAAAGAAATTAAACAGAGAGACAGAAGGAAAGAGAGACAGAGCTGAGCTTCACACAGAGGAGAGAAACGCTGCCAAGTCCTAACAGCATGATGTACGGTCTGTACGGCTCGAGGGCTTTAGAAAGCTGTACCAGGGAGCTCCTAGCACTGCAGAAGACACACACACACACACACACACACACACACACACACACACACACACACACACACACACACACCAACGATAAGGACCAAAATCTATTCATGAATAAATTCATCTTAGATAAAATGAGAAATATCTCATTCACAGAAGAAATGAATTTAAACCCTGAGCCGAGGCCAGAGAAGCTGCGAGTGTAATAAAGAACTGATTGGCTTTTCTGTATTGAAAAATTATTCAAATGATAAAAACATTTACACCAAAGCAGCTCAGGACGAGAAGGAACTTGGCTGAGTGGCTGAAGTCAGACGTCTGCCAAAGCCCGTACGAAAAGAGCTGGAGAGAGTAGCGAATGTTTGTTTTGGAGACGGTAAACGTGCCGCCATGACCCAGAAAATCAGCCGCAGTTTACGTCAAAATACTTCAGAACCGGCGCCACGTTCCTGTCTGCAATCTATTTATCGATTAATTATAAATTATAGAACTCAGAACTAAATTATAGAATGAATTTGTATATTATATTTATTTATAAAATCTGTCATGCAATAACACTTCCACATTCATCCACACTGTATTTATTTACTTATTTATTCATTTGATACAGTATGAACCATCACACATTTCACTTTAGCGTCACTTTACCAACACGACAATCACTTTATTTATTATTTCACTACTGATCAGTTTCACTTTAGTTACTTAGTAACTCTCTTATGTGTATTGTACAGAAGCCCTGAACGCAAGGTCTGAACATTTTTTTTTCAACTGCTGTCATTATTTTGACTTAGTATCTCATTATTTTGACATAGTAAGTTCTTATGTTGGCTTAGCGTCTCATTATTTTGCCTTAGCATTTAGTTGCTTTGACTTAGTATCTTGTTATTTTGACTTACTATCTTGTTATTTTGATTTAGTATCTCGTCATTTTCACTTAGAATCTATTTATTTTGACTTAGTATCTTGCTATTTTGACATAGTATCTCATTATTTTGACTTAGTATAGTATCTCATTATTTTGACGTAGTATCTTGTTATTTTGACTTAGTATAGTATCTTGTTATTTTGACTTTGTATCTCATTATTTTGACTTAGTATAGTATCTTGTTATTTTGACTTTGTATCTCATTATTTTGACTTAGTATCTCGTTATTTTGACTTAGTATAGTATCTTGTTATTTTGACTTTGTATCTTGTTATTTTGATTTAGTATCTTGTTATTTTGACTTAGAATCTATTTATTTTGACCTAGTAAGTTGATATTTTGACTTAGTATCTTGTTATTTTGACTTAGGAAGTAAATAACAAGATACCAAGTCAAAATATGTATGTATGTATGTATGTATGTATGTATGTATGTATGTATGTATCTATCTATATATATATATATATATATATATATATATATATATATATATATATATATATATATATATATATATATATATATATATATATATATATATATATATATCTATATCTATCTATATCTATCTATATATATATATCTGTAAGGAAGTGTGCATGTAAAATTTTCAAGTGTCTACATCTTAAGTAAAACAGAACATTGGCAGCTATTTCCCCCTCCAAGCGCCTGGTGTTCACTTTAAAACTCTGTATATATGCGCACTCCCGTTTCTACCGGCTTGGCTGTTTTGTCCTAGAGAGATAAAACATATCGGCTGATTAAGTCTCTAGTCAAACCTAATGTGTCCTCGTGAGCTGCTCTGAGCTCAGTTGAGAACCAATAATCATTCCTGGAATGGAAAGTTTTCCCACATGTTACACTACATTCTGCCACCACAATTTCAGGACATCACTGTTTCTATATTGAATTTTAATAAAGGTCTGGACATCTGGACGTTTGTGTCCTCATGCTTCCAACGATCCTGGCGATATTCCACACTGATGTCGGAGGTTTAGAGGCTATTCTGTAATTGTAATTATTTATTCATTAGCCTTGAACTATGAACTGTGTAAACATGTCTGCTTGGAAAATCCGTTGATGATCTAATGATCATGATAATTTTGCGGTTCTCTGTTATGGTGATAACTGACAGCACCATGACTTCATCAGCTCATGACTCATCCTCCTGCTCAGGTCACATGCTAGCTCTGAAGAGAAACTGCGTGATTAGTCCATTAATCAGCTCACAATGTGGTTTTTATCTCTTTAGATAGTAAGGCCTTTCATTTGGACTTCTAAAATCCATTTACTGTCTTATCTGTCTTATCTGGGTCCAAAGCAACCCATCAATAACACACCCGAGTCAGTTCCGTCACGCGGTTCTCTTAAATGTCATCAATTTCCGAAGCTGTTTTATTTGTTCCCACATTGACACGTGACTTTAGCAATAAAATATGATAAAAATCCAAATACTTATCTATGAAATCAGCATCCATATTTATATTATATTATATTATATGACATGCTATGTTATGTTTCATTTTATTTTACTCATATAGAACATGGTGATGAAGCAACTTTCTGGAACACGTTACCAATAAACATTCGTCATTATTTACTATTTAGGCATTTGTTATTATTATCTACTGGCACATGCATTTAACATTACTTTTATATTATTTTAATTATTGTACTATTATTATATTATTTACACATCTCAATTATATATTTTATTTTGCTATTATTTTCTTTTTTTTTTCTATCACAGCTATTATTTGTTGCATTTTTATTAATGTGCCAATTATTATTTAATTGCACAGACTAATGAGGACTAACAAGCAACAGGTGACACTCGTTAACTGCCATGGCAACAGGGCGAACAGGAAACACTGACCGTATAAGGAAGGTGGAAGGGGAAATGAGACAGACTGTGCACAGAGTATGAAGGTAAGGCATGTGTACTTTACATAGACAACAAGTACAAGAATTGCATGACATATGGAGGGTAAATAGGGATAAAATCAGAGCAGCCATGACACTGTAATTCCAAAATCCTTTTAGATTTGCTTCCTTTTTTCTGATTAAAGCACGCACTGAGACATGGCAGATCATTTCTGACTCACTGAGCCTGATAAATCAGACGTTTGTCATTTCAGTGAGTGGAGGAGTTAATGAGGGCATTTTAGCAGCGTCTCTGCGCTTGACACACGACTCCTGACGAATACATCAACGAGAAACCTCCGACTTGCTGCGAGGCCTTTGCGTTAACTTCGACTCTTCATCATCATCTCTCTGATGAGATGTGGCTCCGGAGAGGAAGGAAGCTCTGGGGATTTGAGGGGGATGACATGTCGGCTGGAATATTTACACAACCTTCATGTACATGCCACTTTCATGAAATATTCCTGTTATATATGAGTTCATTTCTATACTGAAGAAAAAAAAAAAGAAAAGGTATTCGAGGTGTCATGTCACGAGTGCTTTTTGACAATTAAAAACGAGACACGTTAAGCCAGTTAACTGCATCTTTTCGGACTGATGCTCATGCTGCATCACAGGGCGGCGTAACACATTAAGAAGAAAGCCCTATCTACCCTCTTCCGCATATATGACCTCGCAGACGCCTACGATTAGCTAGTCTTTCTGTGATTGACAGCGTAGAGAGAGTATGCCCTTCTCTACCAAAGAGCGCGGCCAAATTTTGCTCCCTTGGACTCCCATCCAAGGATGACTGTGGCATCAGCAGGATTTGAATTCACAATCAAGCAGATGATAATGCAAACGCTCTTCTGTTGCGACACTCGGGAGACTCTTAAAAAAATTAACATGACAATAGGCACCGCATATCCTAATTGCATAATTCAAGTGACACTCACCAAAAGAGTGGTTTGAAGTTGACATTGAATGGAGACACCGCTCTGCTTGGACATGGTTAGCAGTGCTTCCATTCAAACATTTCACACTTTTTAAAAACGAGGTTCAGAAAAGGTGGCAAAAGAAGATGTGAATAAAACTGTTTCTATCAACTACTGCCGTAAAAAGATTATCGACTATCTTCTGTATTTGTTAATTAGCTAGCTAGCTTACTGCATTATATGTAACAGACTGGTTAGCAAGCTAGTCAGGAAGTTAGCTCTCAGTAATACTAGCCACCTGACCATATTTGAATTAAGTTAATATTCCTATAACATTCAAATTTACAAATGCAGATACATTACAGTAAACATGGCGGTATCTCAATAGCCCCGCCCACATTTGTGTTCAGCTGCTGTATTGGTTATTCTTGTTACTTTGGATCTTAATTAATCAGGGCCTGGATTTGAATGCTAATTAACGTTTAAGTAGCTAATATTTACTATCACAAGTCATTTTTCAATGTTTGTCGATGCGTTAAACGTTTAAAATGAATCGTCACATTCTTCTGCTTCTGTTTTTATAAACTAAAGTAAAACTGCATCGTTTCTGTTCTTTCTTCTTCCTTTCTGCAGCAGGACGGTCATCTGTTTCAAGGCCACTGCGGAAACAAGGAAAGGGGGCACGACAGATGGTCTCCCACCTACTGCCTCAGCACTCTGGATTTTTTAAAAAAAGGGCATGTTGCAGCCGTTCCTGTTCCTGTGTCCCTGCTCCACTCACACCAATAATTAATTTACACATAATATTTTACTCAAAAAGATTAGATTTTTGTTATTAATTTAGCTAAAAGGACCTGGGAGCATTGTGTGTTCCATCACTGGTCATGTCAGAAAGGAATAGTTTAAACAACTGTAATAACATGAACTAACTCATTTATTATTCTACATTAAGTAAAGAGTAGAACACTCCGTGTCATGCTGTTAGAGGAAGATAATCAACTGCAAGATGGTGTGATAGGTGTGAAGCGGAGCTACTGTTACCACCCTGAAGTCAGTTATATTCTTATAACAGCACGTCCTGAAATGTTTATTCCTCTTATATCACGACAGCCATATTGGCGATGATTAAAAATATTTTATTAATTAAGTAACGACACGTCATATTTTTTAATCTGTTTAACGTTATAGAATGCGCTAGTTCCTGTTCTCACTTACGTTATAGCAGCTATAAACCTCTCTTTATTCTCTCTCTTGAAGTCACTGTAATAAGACAAAAACAAACAAAAAAAAAACCTGTCGTCTTTCGTTACCGTGTTAGAAAATGCGAAAGTCGTAAACTCCTCCCTCCTGAAGATGTCGGAAAACTTACAGCTTTACCTCTGACTGTTACAAAGCGCTGACACTGGAGACTCCTTCCTTAAACGTTAAATAAACGTCTCCTTCCCACACCAACGATCACATGCGTTTTTTTTAAATCCGTCTATTATTAGTTGAGCGTCCAAGTACAAGTTCGTTACTATGGAAACGATAGCGTATTAGAACGAGCACGTTAATAGCTGATATTATGTTCTGCAGTGAGATTCACCGCGGCGTGTCATTCCCTCGGCGGCGACTCTGACGGCTGCGTTATTTATTTAAAAGCAGCTTCCAGCAGGTAACGCGGGTTTCCTCCAGGGTAAACGGCTCGATGAGCCGGCTCAGGCGAGACGCACGACAAATCTTTCATAAAACATAACGTTTTATTAACACCGAAGGCACTCAAGCTTTAGTAATGCAGGTTCAGCGACGTGATCAGGAATTAGAATGCAGTTTAGTCAGAGATGTTCTGACTGCACAGTGTATCTGTTGTACAGTTTTACAAACACCTTATTTCCATTTTCTTTTAACCCTCAGGCTCGACCAGATCAGATCGTGACAGTTTTTGTTGCTTCCTGCGATTCTCTATGTCCATTTACGTCCTGGGGGGAAAAAAAAAGAAAAGAAATCAACATTAAAAAGATAAGACAAGAACAAGTCAAAGACCAAAAAGTTTTTAAAAATTTTATTTTTAGATACACTGAAGGCTTTGAACGTTCTGTTGTTCATAAGAATCGCTCCGAGTAGTTCGATGAGTCACGACGATGCTTTTAAACTTTGACTAAAACCGTGTCATCTTGTCTGAGTTCTTGTTCTCGGATGAAAAGGAAATTAGTGTGCAAGTTTATACAATGCGCTCCGACACGTCGACTGGCTGAAATTCCCGCGCTCGGTGCTCGTGGCTGAGTCACACCATTCAGCTTTTATTTACATTAAAACTTTTAACAATAGACACTGTCGGAAAGCAGCTTCCCAGAAATCCTGGTGTAGATTTAGAGCTCTGATGAGCAAGACAGATCAAATATGGAGCTCGGAAGCTGATATGAAGTCTGAGGTGTTATTTTTTCTTTCTTTGTACCCTAAATAAAAATCTCAGAAATACAGATTTGATGTAGATTAGATCAGAGGTGAGACGTCCAGGATTCCCAGCAAAAAAAAAAAAGTAGTTTTTATTTATTTATTTATTTATTTATTTATTTATTTATTTATTTATTTTCAGTGTGGTCAAATAAAAATAAAGAAAATTTTACTTTCTACTCAAATGGCGAGTTTTCTACAGCGATGTTTAACACTTGATGCCCAGCGTAACTATTTAGGTAACGTTCTAGCTAGTTAGGCTACGCTAACGTTAGCTTGCTGAACATCTTTAGCTAGGCAAAGTTAGCTGCTTGGTAGGAATTTTGCTATTTCGTGAAACATAAATAAATGAATAAATTTTAAAAAAAATCGCATTCATTTAACATTTCGTCTCCACTTCACTTCACTTGATGAATGTGACTTAACATTGCATTTTTATTTTAGAGATTCGAATTTATATTTAGGGTTCTGATTTCTTAGAATCTCAAAACAGTAACATCATTTCAAATTATATGTGTTTAAAGGCAAATCTAGCAAATTCAAAACAAAGAAAACGCATTGACAAAAAAAAAAAAAGTAAATGTATTAAATACACCACAGATTATTATTATTATTTTTTTTACTTAATGTCATGTGTGTATAATTCTAATATACAAAATTAATGTTGAAGAGTGAAGACAAAGAGAACTAAGTGTAACTAGGTGTGTTTACAGGATGAGTGCAGTATGAGCAGTATGAGTCCTGGGATGAGCAACAGAAGAGACTTTATGATTACAGCAGCAGCTCCACACAGAGATTAAACACTGAAGCAACGGAGAAATTTGGGAATGAATTATTTTTGGGAAGTCTGTATACATAATTGCTTTAGATCACATAACATACAGACACTTGTTAAATCTTAAATATACATCACTCATCACAATTAGCAGGAAAAGATACGGTTTGTTTGTGTGTGTGTGTGTGTGTGTGTGTGTGTGTGTGTGTGTGTGTGTGTGTGTGTGTGTGTAAAGAGGGGGTGATGTTAACCAGCAGAAATGTCACCTTCAGGGTCAGGATAGCGATGAGATCAGTGCAGGTGGCTCACGTTTTCAAGCTCAACACACAGGAAACCCTCTGGGACGTCTCTCTCTCCACAACACCGCTGTGTTTTACTCTTTCAGAACGAACTGATGAGAGGACGATCGTAAAAGAGATTTAATTCTCTTAACACACTGATTAATAAATTAATACATCTTAATACATCTTAATTATGAAACCAGGGCTTAAATCTGGATATCTGATGTCAACTTGCTTCATATCTACAGTCAGGTCCATAAGTATTTGGACAGCGACACAAATTGTACTTTTGCCTCTGTACATCACCACAGTGGATTTGAAATGAAGCAATGGGATTGACTGATGTAGACTTTCAGCTTTAATTCAAGGGGTTTAACAAAAATAGTTCATTAACTGTTTAGGAATTACAGCCATTTTTTTCCCTGCAGAGTCCCTCCATTACGAAAATTAAATTAAATAAACGTTAAACTGATTATACGACTAAAATGATTATACAATTTTTGCAACGTTTCAAAATTTCAGAATAGATTTTCCGCAGACCTGGGCCACGATTCATCATGTGACGTCGTCAGAACGCGCGTTCAGCCGAAGCCCTCTTCGATTCACGTGTGTCGAACACGAGTTACAGCTAAAAGGTCTCATTTACCAACAAACATCACTAGATTATTATAGACCTAAATTCAGCATTACCAAAATGGGATTTTAGGGATAAACTATAACACCTCTGCAGGTAAATTTACATCATCGTGCATGATATAACTCTAGAGTAAACTCCCTGAATGCGGACACGTCCTCATTTTCGGGGCGCAGATGTTTACTTCTCCTGAATGGACAGAATTTAACAATGAGGAGACACCGAGTCTTCGTGATTGCCTTAGGGGGGAAAGTGGCTCTTCATGGAAAAAAACGATAATAATATAAAGTTAGATTGCCGTGCTGGCAAAAAAAAGCTGAGGAAGCTGGATCTCAAAATGAATATGTGTGTGTGTGTGTGTGTGTGTGTGTGTGTGTGTGTGTGTGTGTGTGTGTGTGTGTGTGTCTGAAACAGCCATTGTTTGGGTTTATTATCTGCGATTCGAGTGCTGCCAATGGGAAAAATACGATAATTATAATTGTATTACTGGCCACTGAGCAACACTGTTGCAATTATCTTCTCCAGCTGAGTTTTGTGAATTGCTATTTAAACACGTATTAACTGTTAAACTGTTAAATTTCAATACGCAGTCACAAAGCACGTTATGTTTTATCATAAACATGCAGGCTGTATTCCTGGCATGGTCACAATTTTCCATAAAGGAAGAGAAGTGGACATAAGCATTTCCCTTCCCGGTGCCTGTGTCAGGATGGAGGGTGAAGGGGAGCCGTGGGTGGAGATGGAGCTCACGGCCTGGCGATGATCCCAGCTGTCATGAGGATTCCTTCATGGTCCTTCTCTTTGGTTTGCTGATTTAATGAGGCAACTGCTCTGAGACTCTTGGTTTATCCATTAGTGGTGAGAGAGAGAGCGAGAGAGAGAGAGAGAGAGGAAACAGGAGCACAGCTGTGGAGATTACCTGAGCACCATGAGGGTCTGAAGAAGGAATAAAATACCACGTGTGGTGCTGTTATAGTAAAATAACCAACGGCAGGGTGGTATAATGAAGCAAAGTTGATTATTTCCCTGTAACAGTACACCCTGAAGTTTTATTCCTCTTCTACCACATACACTCGCTCTTTAAGTTAATAAGACAAAAAAAAAAAAAAATCAGTTTGCCATGTTTTTAAAAAACACAAACTCATTACTTAAATTTACAGCTTTACCTTTGACTGTTACAAAGCGCTGACACTGGAGACTCCTTCCATCAATGTTAAATAAACGTCTCCTCACAGATCAACGATTGCACACGTTCTTAATCTGTAATCCGTTTTTTTTTTTTTTTTTTTTTTAAATGAGCTGTTACTAGGGCGGGGCGATGTGACCAAAGTATCATATCACGATACTTGAGGACATTCCTACGATACACGATGTGTATCATTGTTTTTTAATTTAGCAAACAAACTTTCTGCAAAACAGTAGTAAAATAAACAAACAAACAAAAAAATCCCTTAAACTGAGTTTGACATTTTGATATTTTTTGTTTAATGCCTACAAAGACAAAGAAGAAGATTAAGTTTAAAAACATTACTTCAGATCAACGGCATCAGTTCAGTACCGTTTCATTTGTAGTTATCAGAAACTTAAAAAAAAACAAAAAAAACATCACCATACCAACGATATCTCAGAAAAGTGTATCGCGTAATCATTTATCACGATATCGATATCATATCGATATATCGCCCGGCCCTAGCTGTTACTATAGAAACGCTAACATATTAGAACGAGTGCATTAATATACACGTGTGATTGCATTTCTGACCAATCAGAATCCTGAATTTATACAGTACAATGGTATAAAATTCAGAGTATATCCTGAATCATTTTGGGGATCTTGAAAAATCCTTAAATACGATCCATCCTTATGTCCTACAGCTTGTTCTTTAGCTTGCCTTCCTCTACATAATAGGCATTGCTGTGATTGATGGCAGAGAGAGAGAGAGAGAGAGAGAGAGAGAGAGAGAGAGAGAGAGAGAGAGCACGTCTAATTTTGCTCTCTTGGATGGCCGTGGCAATAATGGGCATTTCTGCTGTCGGAATATAAAGCAGGTCTGAGGCTGAAAGTGCCCTGTGACAACAAGGAAGGAAAGTCAAGTAATGTACCTGTAGCTGTGTCTATAAATATCACTTTCAGGTCCTGAGCAGAACGTCTAATGATCCAGGCTGGGTCACCTTGCCTAGAAGCATTATTCATAGAGCTCTCCCCGGACCCTCTTAGAGCCCAGATCAGTCAATTAAAGCAACTGCAGGCACCATGGAGCTCTGACTGAATGTCACGGTTAATACAGAGTCCACTGGTCAAACACACACACACACACACACACACACACACACACACACACACACACACACACACACAGACTGTTGTTCCATCTCTCTATAGACGTGTCATGATGATGTGATTAGTAAATACCCAGTCAGGGAATTCCACCTGCACATGCTGTCCATCACTCAGTACCTTCTTCTCCTTCCTGTGTCCTGTTTCCTGCCAACACGGGTCCAAATCATTCTGGGTACGTAACTATACTGAACACGCCCCCTCCCCATGTCAACCAATCAGTGTTACGCCTGTAGGCTTACATAAGAGCAGTTAACCTGTAGCTAGCCGGCTAGTCAACTGCTAGTAAACTAGCCTGCGTTACTAGCATCACATGAGTGAGATTTCACAGATATGAGTCTCGATTTGCGTCATCATTTTCTCGCTGTTTTATTTAACAGCAGCCAGACCTGTTCAAATATAATGTTACCATGGCAACCACCATTTGTTCTTCGCTAACATTAGTACAGTTAGCTAGATAACCAGCTGAGCGCGCTGTGTGAGTGGTTTAAAGTGTACGGGTACTACAATGTTGTCTTCGAGTAATTAGCATCTTGAACGTGATTGGTCGAAAGCTGTGGAGTTTATTTTGTGACATCACGAATGAAGCTCATACATACAGTAGCTAGTAATCCCTAGTTTTATACTGAAGTAATGAGTTTTTTTTAGCTGTTAAAAACATGACTTTAGTGGTTTGTGCTGTGCTATTTGAATTCATTAAATGACAACAAAACACCCAAAGGAGATAACTATTTTAAAAATTGTAAGCATTGTTAAATTGCTATTGGTATAAGAGGAATACATCACTTCAGGGTGGGCTGTTATAGGAAAATAATCAACTTTGTGTCAGGTCACATCACTCCACTCCATCGTTGATGATGTATGTAGTGTTGGAACCTCCCAACACTACCTAGCTTTTTCAGTGAACTCTTACTAGACATAAGCCCCGCCCCATAGTGTGGGGATTAAATAAGCTCCACCCTGCAGCATGGGAATTAGACAAGCCTCGCCCCACAGTGTGGGAATTACATGAATCCTTTCCAGCACAGCAAGAAGCCCCACCTCACAATGTGGAAATTAAATAAACCCGTCCCCAAATCGTGGGAATTAAATAAACCCTGCGTCTAATCAAAATATAATTCCAGCATAGGAATTAAATTAAAAGACCCAGCCCACAACGGGGCAATTAAATAAGCCCCGCCCACAGGACACCACAGTGTCACTTGCAGGGTTTAAAGCAAACTTTATTGTAGAATACTAAAACAAGGACACTTTTCTTAGTCAGAAATTAAACAAAAAGAAATGAAAACAAAAGATAATTCAGTTTAAAATAGTGTTGCATTTTCATTTAAAAAAATATATGTATGTATTTATCACTCTGTGTAGATTATTTTAACAGAATGAACTTGTCTAATTGTCTAAGAAGTAATGATTAAAGTAATTAATGTCAGAAATGTTCAGTATAATACATTTTGCAGTAGAAATGTTAAGGTAAAAGTTAACACAAAGCCACAAATCATTATATTTATTTATTTATTTATTTATTTTGGTGAAATTTAGGCTACATCTGAAAAACTAAGACTTGATCCCGAACATGAAAATAAACAACGTTTGTGGGAGAATCTATGAATTTTTATGGACCACTCCTTACTGAAATATGACCATATGTGTACGATGGGATGCGTCCCCGCCCACTGAATCACACACACACACACACACACACACACGGCTGAGCTTGCAGTATCCGTGAGATGATCAGGAGCTACAGTGTGTTCACGCAGTCGCAACATTTCCACACCGTTTAGTCGCTCGGATTGGGTTCCTCTGGGTTCCTCTGGGTTCCTCTGCGTTGTTGTGGAACCGGGTTCTTTGCTGCAGACCCTGGAGCGGATTAAAGCACATGGTGAGTGGAACACTTTCTTCACTTCCACAGAAAAAAACCACCAGCACTGTAACGTGAGCAGCCTGGAGAAAATTCTCAAGCTGAACTTTTCTCCTGACTGCGACACAAAACCGAGGACTTAATGTTCAACTGAGCGCGTGAAATAAAAACAAACAAACTCGGCGGGTTGCGCAGAAACGCGTCCTTTTTTTGCGCAAAACGCGTTAAATCAGAAATGAGTGTCGCAGCAAATCAGTTTTCTGCTTTTGTTGTGCAGGCTTGTTGTCAGTGGAAATGCTAAACTGAACACTGCTGCTAGCTCGGGGTTGTACAGCTGGAGTGAGAATTATAATTCGCAAAAATAAAAATAAAAAATTTTAAAATGCGTAAATGGTCAAAATATTTGCTTCTGAAGGCACGTCGGCGTGTCCTGTTTTCTGTTATTCCACTAATCCTAACACCGAGTGCGAAATTATTCATTACTCCATCATTAATCGTTATCTATTATCATTACTGTTTTATAATAGAGGATTTATCAAATTCATTTGTTTTTATTTGTGCACTGATGACTTGAAGTTGTTATGCGCGTGCTGTAACGCGTCCTAGGGCTCTATGTTATTGGTGGCGCAATTAAATCCCTCTAAACTGCGATTACAAACCTGTAATTAACATATTTTCAATGATTGTTTATAGTGAAGAGGATTCAGGAGGACATCTAAACTTTCACTTCTTATTAAAAAAATACCGGGCACCATACATGAATATGCAAATTAGGAAACGCCCATTCCTAACAGCCTCTTAACGCTCCATTCTGCTAGCTTTGTTAGTCCATGCTTCCTGCAACATGGTCCCAAACCGTTCTAACGGAACTGACCACGCCCCCTCCCCTCGCAACCGATCAGCGTTGGCCTATAGGCTTGTCGACTCACAGACAGATTGTAGAGATACACAACATCATGTGGACTTAATGTTAAGTACGCTTTAACACAAAAGTATAAACCGGCCCTGATATCACAAAGATGAGCTAACCTGCCACGCCCCCTCCCCATGTCAACCAAACAGTGTTACACCTGTAGGCTTACATAAGAGCAGTTAACCTGTAGCTAGCCGGCTAGTCAACTGCTAGTAAGCCAGCCTGCGTTACTAGCATCACATGAGTGAGATTTCACAGATATGAGTTCTCGATTTGCGTCATAAAATTCTGACTGATTTATTTAACAGCAGCCAGACCTGTTCAAATATAATGTTACCATGGCAACCACCATCCGTTCTTCGCTAACATTAGT